>JAGKTI010006935.1:16427-30775 GCA_018397915.1 Birgus latro | reverse complement strand
TGCTGCTGCTGCTGCTGTTGTTGTTGTTGTTGCTGCTGAAGCTGCTTCTGCTGTTGCTGAATCAGTTGCTGAAGCTGATGCTGCTGATGTTTATGCAAATGATGATGATGCTCACTTGCCAGGATCTGTTCTTTCTGCACAGCTTCTCTCTCTTTTGCGGTGTATTCATCCCCAGCAGATGAGCGGGAGTTCACTTGAGAGCTGAGTCTGTCTTGCACTTGCTCGGAGAAGTTACTGTGCTGCTCATATGCCTCTGTGCTCTGTGTTCTGGCAGCAGCAGCACTTGTCGACTGCTGCCTCCTAGTGGGGCTGTGGCCAGTGAAGCTATTGGGAGGGTCTGTACTCAAGCTGCCCCCACCCCGGTCCCCGGCCCTCTCACTGGTCTCGCCGATGATACTGGATACCGAATACGAGCTGCTCTTTCTGGGTTTGGTATAGCTGGATGAAAGTCCCACCTCCTGCCGAGAGTCTACACTGCCTGTGAGGTTCTCCGACACCGAGCATGCTGGGTACGACAGCCTCATCTGGGCCTGGGACACCTGCACCTCACCCCGCATGGCGTACGCTAAGGGGAGGCTGCTGATGGAGGTGCGTGTGGAGTGGTGGTCCCCGTGGTTGGATTCCAGTATGGAAAGTGAGGTTGGAGGAGTGTGAGAGGCTGAGTGCTGCAGGGAGTGTGAGGTTGGGGGAGTATGGGAAGCAGAATGGTGCAGGGAGTGTGAGGTTGGGGGAGTATGGGAAGCAGAATGATGCAGGGAGTGTGAGGTTGGGGGTGTGAGGGAGGCTGAGTGCTGCTGGGAGGAGTGGTGGGAGCTGGAGGAGTGCTGGGACGAGAGGCGTGAGGATGAGTGGTGCTGGGTGGACGGGTGCTGAGGCCCTGGGGTGACAGCCGGGGCAGGGGTGTAGGCAGGCGTAAGGGGGGAGGGGGGAGCGTGGAGAGAGGGGAGGAGGCCCTGCTTTTCACCCCAACCCATGCGTTCCAGGGCCATGAGAGGGCTGTCTGGGGCACCGACCCCTCCCGTCCTGGTGCTGTTGGGAGGGCCAAGGGAGGAGGTGAGGGAGGACGGTACCCCAGCAGCAGCAGAAGAGAGTGACTGGGTGAGGTGGCCACCGGCACCATGCTGGAGGCTGTACATGCTGAGTGGAGGCTCGTGTACTGCATGTACGGACTTCATGTGGGCGAGACACTCGCTCATCAGCCGGAACACCTGTCCACACACCTGGCATCGTCGCATCTTGTCCAGGTCTTTCTTAGATTCAATGATGTCAACAGGAGGGCTGGGAGTGGCCCCAGTGGCAGCCAAGCCACTAGGAAGGCTATGTGGGCCGGGTGAGGGTGGGGTGGAGGTGACAGGGGACAGCAGGGATGATGACCCCCCATGGCTCACCCCCAGCCCACTGGTGAGGGGGGAGGGGCTGCCCTGGCTGCCACTGAACTTGCCCTTGGAGAACATGGACCCTGTAAGGCCCAAGTCAGTGGTTGGTGCCTGGAGGCCACCCAGGGAGGGCGGGGTGATGCCCGAGGCTCCTGCCAGCTCGGAGGAGTAGCCCAGCCCAGAGCCCAAGCCATACTTGGTGTAGGCATACTGGTAGCCCATACCGTACTGCTGGTAGTACATGGATGAGTTATTGATGGGGGGAGCAGAGTAGCTGCCCATGCCTGAGGAGTAGCCTGGAGGGACGGCAGTTGGCTTGCCATAATAAGGGCTGGATACTTGAGTCAGGTCACCGGGGTAGCCGTTGTAGTAGGGGAGGGCAGCTGGGGGCGGCACATAGCTGGGGTAGGGCCCCGGGTACCCTCCTGACCCACCAAAACTGTTGTGCATTGAGTTCATCCTCTCGTACACCCAACATACATAACGACGCCCTTCATTTGCACACGAGGGATAAGCTCTATTACGGTAGCATATTAACGACGCCCTTCATTTGCACACGTGGGATAAGCTCTGTTAAGGTAGCATGGCTAGCAGCCTTGTCACACACACTGAAAGACAGACGCATCACATCATGACGTTGCCATCCTCGCAAGTTCAGAAGGCAGACACAGCCATGACGCAACTTGCTGAAAGTCTCACCCACTGAGATTACACGGATGTCACCACTTCAGATCTGGTTTATGCCGTTCACTGTTTTTCTGCAAGGAGAAAAAATAAAGTTAATGCTGCATAATAAAAAAATAAATGAACAATTCAATATGTCTATGAAGTGAACAGAGTCTGCTGTTTTGCTATTAAAGTCATAGCTGATTACAGATTTTTTACCTCTTAAAAGTTCCAGTGCTAACTCTAAATTTGATTTTCCAGTTTCTCACATGTTACAGTAACATTTTTTCCTTTTTTCTTGCAACATAAATCTTGCATGTAACAAGGACTTTCTGTATATAAACATACAATATGAATACTCAGCATTTCACCTTCCAGCATTTCATTATACAATAGTACCACAGGACAAAACAAAACCACACACTGTAATCTGGGTGTTTTAAGCTTATACTAGCAATACAGATACGGGAAACCTCGTTTATATACTGGGAAGTATTGTTCAAAAATTATACCAACTTTCACTCCCATAATGTCTTTCTTCCATTTCAATCAAGCAATCACTATGCATCTTTTTTTTTCATCTTTGGAACGATCTCTAATTGCAATGAGGTTAATGAAGCCTGTATCTAACCCTATCAGTTTGAAAAGCCACCCCTCATCTGAATAAAATCATCTGGAGATAGAATAAATAAATAAAACAGTCATTCCACTGCAGAGGTGAAGTGAATGACTGCGCTATCAACACAGAATAAAACTGGCAAATTGGGGCAAGAAAGCCAATCTATAAAGCAACTTCTCCCTCCAGTACAGTCACACTTTCAGTAAATAACGAAGGACAAACATCCAAAAATACATGATGAACAAATGCACTTCTAGCTCACAACAACCCGACTACCATTTTTACCTCTCGTGTTTTGGGGTACGGGGTACCAACCATCATCCACTCACTTGATGTAGTGCTTCCTACTTCTTCCTTCACCTTTATCACTCTTTTTCTGTGTCTGCCCTCCTCTCTTCCTGTTTCTCCCATCTTTCCTGTCACTTTTTATTACTCTTCTTTCTTCTCAGGTTGCTTTCCACTGACTGACAAACCAAATGGTTCCCTGGAAGCCAGGCAACCACTGACAACACTGGGTGGTAATCATATAACCAACCTATACGTGTTCCCTACGTGTCAACAAAAGGGTTGTGAGAGGGATAGTGCCCTCCCTGTAAAACAACTAACTCAAAGCCAAATGGCCATCCCTTGCAGGATGGTGGCATCTGGCTTTAGATAGATAGACAGTAAATTTTAAAAAATTATAAGGAAACATTTGGAAGTACAATATTGCAATTACTTAATGAGTTCAACATTACACTTAGAAAAAGTAAAAATTTAGCGCAAAACAGTACGTCAACCAAATCAACTGAACCTTGATTAATTGAGGGATAACTTACAACATGCTAATATGTAGCTGATCAAAAAATTATCAGTGCACATTTCATGCAGAACAATCTGACACCACAGATGATAATTACTGGAAAATCCCAGATGTTTCGAGCCTTTGATAACTAAGGTAATTTCTTAATGATGCCATACACCAGAGCATATATATCACTTGCTTGATATTTCCTAGTTTTTACTGTTAACATACGGACATTCAGATGATAACAGATTAATTACCTAGAAAGATAATGAGCTATACTGACCATTTAGGACAACATTGGACCCCTCATGTGTGAAATCTTTTTTTGGCTAATTGTACAGTATAAAAAATTTGCTGCTAACAAGAAATTAAAGGTATGCTGCAGCCTCCTGATCCAAGTTCAGCTTATGGAAAACTCGGCTTAACATAATCAATAAAAATTATGTGTATATTTTTGGGTCTGTGTTTCTCTAAGTTTTTCTGACTTTAAAATCATGGAAGTTTTCTAGATTTTTTGTGGGGGAGGAGATTTAACCATACAACTGGCAGAATGGAGTATCAAAAGTGTGCTAGCATCATTTGCAGTTCTGGCTTGGCTCTGCTTTACATGGTGTCTTACAAACCTGATCCTTCCTCTGTTCTTCAGCTGTATAAGAAAAAAAAAAAAGTGGAAAAGATGAAAAATGAGAGACTGCCTAAGAGAGAGTATGGAAAGGAGGTGGAGGGGAAAAAGGAGACCAAGGATGATATGGAGGGATGGAATGGTTAGCTACATGAAAGAAGGTGGTGTGGGAGGGCAGCTAAATGGCAAAGGACAGGGCAACACGGAGGGGATTTATTTGTGGCCACCCCATACAGGATTACGGCATCTGGCTATATACAGATAGACAGACAGCACTTGCTTTACATCATGATATGGGTGTTTCCTCAATCTTCTGGATGCAATGGAATCTCTTCAGCCAAATGCTGTATCCCAGTACTGTATTGCCATCCAGAATAAGCAGGAATAAAATATAAAATTCTTAATACTGTAACACACTGGTACTTGGTGCTGGGTGGGGCAGTTGCAAAGAAATTCAACCACCTCATCTTCTCTGCATCTCGTCAGGGGAAGTACACAGTCTTTTACTCTGATTACTGCCATATTATTTTATACAGTTCAGCCGAGACTCCTTGTAGTGATGGGACAAAATACAAATGCTTCTACTGCATTTCAACCGCTCCTGTTTCTCTTCGTTTTACCTTATTAAAGCTGCACTATCTTCGTTTACATCACATACAGTCTCAACTACAGTCAAATCTTATTGTACTGAACTAACTGGAGGGACATCCACTGCTATGATCTTTAACTTTAGTCGAGTTTTCTGTACAGCAACATATCAAATTAGTCATATACTACACTAGCATATATGAGTTTAAAGATCAATGCAGCCATGTGACTATAAAAAAAACTGCTAAGTATGCACAGATAAACATAATGAATATTGAATATATATTAGCATATGTAAATACACACCATGCACATTAATGAAGCTATACACTATACATTATGGTATTAAACCCTAAAAAGACTAGAGCTGATTACTCCAGATTGGGTAATTTGATGATGATAATGATCACAAAATAAATGAAATTCCAGTAGCTATGTTAAATACTGTATATCCAATTAAAGAAAGTGTATACAGCAAAGTCAAACATAAAAGATTATTCTTCTGAAAAATGAACAACTGAAAGTTATAACACTGTCTCCCCAAGGGGCCACTCTAGTTAAACTTTAATCAATAACATGATTACAGCTGTCTAGACATCTCCATCCATCACCATCATCCAATCCAGTATTGTCCCAGCAGGAGTGCTGGGACCTGAGGCTACACTTCTCAGCCAAGACAGTTATGACACAAGTGACCAGTCACCTACCCTGAGCAGCATTATATGAGTGGTAAACCTCAAGTCTCCCACAAAACTACTACCTTATGGGCCAAATCTGGTTGACCTAGCTCAGAAGTCTATCAGGCATCAAAAACCACAGTTAATGTTTTGCCATGATCTGCAGAAGGGAAAAGCCACAAAGTATTCAAATGACAGATGCACTCAGAGGTAAGTGGTTTTCATCTCATGCTGACACGATAACCATAATGCAAAGAACTGGGATGTTATGGTAATCTATAAAGAGCAAATGATGTAAGGCACAGCACACACAGGATTCCAGGGACTTAAATAGTGTGTAAGTGAGTGTCTGGCTCATTTCACTGATATGATGAGAACAGTAGTGTAATCCTTTTATTGTCCATTCCCTTTCCTTGCTTTCTGGACTCTGCCTCACCCCATCTTCTGATGAGAGAAAGAAGTGATGATGATGATGATGATGATTTGTAGTGTGCAAGTACCCCTCCAGTCTAGATCAGTATTCCACAAGCATTTATAAAATACTTAAGTATGAAGTAATCTAGCAATACAATAAACAGATGCCTTATCACTGAAGGGATGGCCACAAACAAATCATCTCCAAAGTCACCCTGTCCTCCAACATCAAACTGCCCTCCCTCAAACTTTACCCATCTTTATTCATTTACCTCTGCATCTCTCCACCTCATCCATACCACCCTCATTCACATACTTCATCCCATTCCTCCTCAGTCTCCCCTTTCCCCTTACATTCACTCTCCTCCTATGGCAAAACCATCCCTGGGTGCTTATAACACTATCCAGCATATTCACATCAACACTACAACACTCCATAAATTCCTCAATCATATGTCTGTCTCTCCTACAAATAAAAACTCTCCGTATGACCAAAACATCTCAAGGTACTTCTACTAACCCTTTCCAGCAAATCCACAACACCACAACACTCCATAACTTCCTCCTTTGCCTGTCTACCTCTCTCATAAATAAAATCTGAATTTGTCCACTCCAAGTCATATTTCTCTACTCCACTTTAAGTTCCTCTATGATTCATGAAGTAATCTGGCAAAACATTTTTTCCCCTTGAAATATAAAGTGAATTTCTCTTTTCCAAGCCACATTTCTCCACGCCACTTCACGTGCCTCTACGACCCAGCCAGGCAGCTCCCCTAGGGCAAGCTGACGGCTCCCCACGCTGGCTCTTGACGTGTCGGTCGGGCTCAATCAATCAGTCTGTGTCGCAGATGTCTCACTCACCCCAGGGAATTCCCTAACAGAGGGTGGAAGGGCCAGAAAAGTCCCACAGGTTATTTTGCCCTTACACACTTCTTTCACAGTAGTAGGATTGGTAGTGACACTCTCACTCATTCTACGGATTTCATTAGGTGTGAGGCTTTAAGTACTCAGGAGTTTTAATGTGAATGATGGAAAGGTCAATACAGAAGACAAGAAAAGAGAAAGAGAACCTGAAAGAAGAATGTTTGGAAGGGAAATCAGTTGGCTGGAAAGTGAAGAAGCAGTGAGAGAGGAAAGTGAAGAAGCAGTGAGACAAGAGATGGAAGAAGCAGTGAGACAGGAAAGTGAAGAAGCAGTGAGACAGGAGAGTGAAGAAGCAGTGAGAAAGGAGAGTGAAGAAGCAGTGAGACAGGAGAGTGAAGAAGCAGTGAGACAGGAGAGTGAAGAAGCAGTGAGAGACAGTGGACTTTTGCCAACCATTATTTACAATGGTCCACTTCACTACACAAGCTACTGATAATTCTCCCTTTCTTCTGATTTCTCCTTCCTTGTTTCATGGATCCTACCCGACTATATCCTGAGGTGGGAAAAAATTGTCAGGATAATGATTACTGTCACTGTGAAACAGAAACACTGTGATGATAAAATGTCAGAATTTCTATGAACTATGAGGAGTTTCCTGATGGCAACAACTGAGGAAAGAATAACTGCTGAAGAAAGCAACAGTATGATGCATGAAAGCTT
Source organism: Birgus latro (assembly GCA_018397915.1). Taxonomy (NCBI): domain Eukaryota; kingdom Metazoa; phylum Arthropoda; class Malacostraca; order Decapoda; family Coenobitidae; genus Birgus; species Birgus latro. The sequence goes on along the minus strand of JAGKTI010006935.1, from coordinate 23,442 downwards.
GGACGTGGAAGAAACAAATGAAGGTAAGCAGTGTGGTACTGTGGTGAGGATGAAGCAAAACACAGATGTGGTACGATAGACAAACATCCAATAGGCGTGGCTTTGGACTGACAAGTTAAATGTTTAAAGCTAAGCACACTGGTTATATAGCAAGGGAAAGATCTCCAGCAATGTACAAGAATGCAGATAGGTAAATTATCAATGAAAGCAACCCTGGAGTGCCTTCTGTCATGGTCAATTGAAGCACAGAAGTTTCCAGGAGGGAGGAAGAAGTTAGTGAGACCGACAGATGGACTTATAAGCTGAATCCCACAATGGAGCAAGGAATCTGTGAGAAAGATGTTGATGTGTCCCCAGGCTCATCAAAGCGTGTACTAAGACATCAGGCTGAAACTGCTCTCCCGCAGTCCACCATCCTCCTTTTGGGGGACAGGGAGGGAGCTGAGGGATGTTTTTTTAACCAGGCAGTGGAGCAACTTGGTTATATCAGTGCCAGCATGTGAAGGTGTTCCTCTCCAGAAATGAGAAAGACAGACAAACAAATTTTAATGAACTTAACACACCCACAAGACTAACTAGTGAATGTACTAACTTCCAGGGCCGGGAAAAGATGCCATACAGGGGCTTGGATGCTGTGTGAATTACTGTGTGGCCAATTTCACTGTGCATGCTGTTGGTATTTCTTACACTTCTGTACTTCCTCTTTCCTTGTTTCTGGATCTTACTTCACCCAATCATTAGCAGGTAGAAAAAGGGTCAAGATGAAACTGACTAGGTTAGGACAATGCTTACACAGACAGCTGAATACAATTAACTGATGATGAGGAAAAAAATTTATAGGTAAAACACATCACCTCAATAAAAGAGTCAATGTAAAGTCATTCAAAATACCAACAGCAACAAAATCAGTTCCTTAACTACAAGAGGCCTCTCCTACAGCTGGTGGTAGCAAGAATAAAATATAACTCACAATACTGACAGGGTTATTATATCATGTCTTGCCCCTTCATTCACTACAAAGGGTCTATCATAAGCCACATAAAGCTGCCTAGTGGGAGTAACAAAAAACTAGATCAAGAGTACTCACAGCTCTAACCCTGATTCATCACCTGACCTATGACTGATCTAGAACAGCACTCAATCACTTCTTCCCACGTCCACAAACACTTAATGTGCTGCTTCATCAAGGGCAGACCAGGCACTCATTAGCTATTTTCTTAACATAAATACATACATACTTACACAGATACAGTACATATATAGAAACTGATTTGATCATAATGACTACTGGTACATTTTCGGTGATTTTTCAGTGTTGCTAAAAAAAAAAAATGACATTATTCATTATACTGATGGGATTCAACTTTGACTGGCTTTGATTTATGTTGTATTATTCTGCCAAAACTTCACTTCTCAGCCTTAGTAAAGACAGGTATGTACCACTATCTACTTTTATGCCGACTCTACACCAGTTACAGTACATTATTTCTGTACAATATGACTAAAACACCCCTTATGGAATTATAGTGTCTAGCTATAGATAGATAGAGACTAAAATCCTGTATCCCCTTCATTCTGATGACACATTCTTTCTTTTTACTTTATCACCATACAGTTTTATTCACCTTAAAACACACCTCCAACTATCAACGGGTTTATGAAGGGTAATTCTAACTCTTGTAGTCGAAATGCCTCTCCAAGACTGACTAAACTGTCTTGCGGTTGCAAGAATAAAATCAATATTGGCCTATGTCACCAAATGCAAGGGTCTAACAGCATTTTAAAGATGATATTGGATTGACAGTAGTAGTAAACAATCTTAGGGAGGAAAATGCATAAAAAACTGATTCTGTGCTGAGAGATTTCCCTAAAGACTTTCTATATCACCAGACTGAGCAGTTCCTCAAGGGTGAGATCATGGATGAGAGGGAGGGATGAGGTAAAGAGGTATAGAAGAGAAGGGGGTTGAGCTGGTGGCATGGCACCCTGATGATGGATGATGGTGACATGGAGGATCTAAGGTTAGGGGAAAAGAGTCATGATTAATAATGATGATGATGAAGATGGGGAAAAAAAGTCATGATAATAATGATGATGAAGATGAGGATAAATGCACTGATGAGGTTAATGGAGACAGTTTATAAACCCTGCACTACTGGTCGTCATAAAAAACAGAAAAGCACAACAATGATGCCGAGAATCAATTACAGCAAAGACAGTATCCCCAAACACATACTGGACTGGAAAGGAACTTGCATTAAATCCTCACTAAAACATTTGTAAATACCATTTCTAATAAGTAATACACGATCAGCTCACCAAATCAATACGAGATAACACTGTTTATCAAAATTCCCTTTACTTTATATTTCAAAACAAAGAAGGAAAATATAATGTCTGAAATACACACAAGCGCTTCATAATTAGGGGTTTTGGTCATTATCCTGGTTTTGCAACATTCAGTTAAAATCAATACATCATAAAACTTAAAGTGCAGTAAATACACCATTACTTAGCAATTCCCACTTCAAAATTAATACCAGTACACACTACACTCAAGGAATTTCTCTATATCCAAGCTCACATGGCAATATAGACTTTATATGGCTGGAATTTAATGTCAAAAATAAAATGCTTGGAAATGGTTTAGGAACTGATTATTTCACATCTGACACCTAAATTCTCACTTGTCAATAATACCAGTACTTGTGGAATTTCATATCAAAGTTCAAATGGCAATTAAGCAGGGAAGTTACTTATTTAATATGGACGGAATTTCACAAGTCAATACAGGACAATTTTTGCATAATTCACACACAAATCCTCACTGGCAGTCACACTAGGGGTATTTCTTCACAAACAAAATCCCATGACAATATGGATTTTAGGTGGATGGAATTTCAGGTCAATAAATATATGAATGACATCTGTTTATAGAGCCAATTTCTGCATATTTCACTCACGAATTCTCGCTTGCCATACCAAGCCAGTCACTGTTGCAGAAATGTGCTTGTGTGGCTGCTTGCAAAGTGGACAGTCAGTGCAGAGTCAGTGTTTGTGTACCTATGCTGCACTCAAGCACCTTATTTCAACACACAATCACTCAACACACTCATCTACATGAATAAAATGGCTTAAAATGTGCATGAATATAGTGATTTTGCCCCCCTACTTAGCACAGGAGCCCCCTAGGAGTGCCCTGTTTCAGATATGCAAATCAAGCTAGATGATCAGCCAAGCATGCAACTGTGCAACCCATCCTGCAATCACCCATGTACAATGATCATGTCAGGCAGGATGGATGATTGATGGAGGGCTGGGAGGGGGATAGATGGTGAGCTGGAGAGATGGAGGAGAGGCTGTGAGGGAGGGATGGAGGGAAATTATTGGTGGGGGTGGAGCAACACACACGGGGCTAGCCTTTCCTCCAACAATCAATAACTTGGAGGCACTCTCTTGCTTCTTCCCTCCTCTCCACTCCTCACCCTTGCCTTTCCTCACCCTCCCCCACACCCTAGCCTCCCATCACCCACACTCTCCATGGCACAAATTGATAGCTTCACCCGTAATTACTGTCATTTCAAAAGTCAGGTGGATTTCCAGGATAAATAACCTGTCCGAGTCCCCGCTACAAGTCCCCTTGCAACATGAACAAAGCAAAACTCGATCACTAGTCATTTTGGGAGGCTGACACTTGATACTCACCTTCTGCATGTGGTGTGCATCCTGATCCACGCCTCTCCGGGGGCAACTCAAGTCTCAAAAGCAGGAAAATAGGGAGATAAGGCCATGATGCTCCTCGATACCCCGAGCGGAGAGGGGGTTACAATGTTTATCAATAGATGGCGCTAGGGTGGGATGCCAGGCCACAAGGAATGGAGTATTGGGTCGCGGTCTCTGCCTCTGCATCTGCCTCCCTGCCTGGACCTGCAACCTTGCAACTTCGCCCTTGGTGGCCTGCAACCATCCCGCCGTGGAGGTCACCCACCCTCACCCTCCCCCCTCTCACCCTACCCCCCAGCCTCCCTCACCCTACCTTCCCCATTCAGCCTCTCCTCTACCCCTTACCTATCTTCTCCGGCCCCCCTCACCCTACCTATCCAATGCAACCTGCCCTTTACCCCTGCCCTATCGTCTGCCTATCCCCCTCACCCTACCCACCAGTCTCCCTCACCCTACCTGCTCCATTCAACCTGCCCTTCACCCCTTCCCTATTTCTGCCCCTCACCCTCACCCCTAGCTATCCCATTCAGCCAAGCCATGTACCCCTTCCCTATCTTCTCCCCCTCACCCTTACCCTACACCTGTCACCCTACCCCTCTGGCTCCCTCACCTTACCTAACAACTCATTCAACCTGCCGTTCTCCCAGTTTCCCCTCCCCCTCACCTACCCATCACCCAACACCCCTCCTCCTCCCCCTACTCCATCCTTTATCCCGTCCCCCTCACCCTGCCTGCCTCATTCACCCTGCTCTTTACCCCTTCCCCTCCCTCTCATCCTATCCCATCCCCAATTCATCCTCTTACCCTACTCCCCTACTCCGCCTACTCTCCCGTCTCCCTCACCCTATTCCACACCCCTTCACCCCAGTCCCCACCCCCTCTCACCCTTCAACCCTGTTCCGTTCTCCCTCACCCTATCGCACCGTTCAGTATGCCCAACATTTACCATCTTTCTCTCCCCCTCACCCTACTTCACCCCCTCTCCCTACCTTACACTCCACCCCACGCCTTCACCCTCACCCTACCACTCCATCCTCCACTCACCTTCCACCCCCCCCTCACTCCACCCCTCCCACTCACCCAACCCCACCCCACTCTTTTCGACCTCCCTCACCCTAGCTTCCCACCCTCCACTCACCCTTTACCCCCTCACTCCACCCCCTCAAGCCCACCCCACCCAACCTTGTCCCCTCCACCCTACCCCACCACTCACCCTTACCCTATCGCCTCACCCCAGTCTGCCGTCTACCCTCTCACTCAACCCCTTCTCCCAAAACCCCTCCCTCTAGCCTCCTGTCCCCTCCACCCCACCCCCACTCATCCCCAACCCCTCCCTCTCACCTCCTGTCCCCTCCACCCTACCCCCACTCCTCCCCAACACCTCTCTCTCACCTCCTGTGCCCTCCACCCCACCCTCACTCCTCTCCAACCCTTCCCTCTCACCTCTCACCTCCCACCATCCCCCTCTCTCACCCATCCATTCAAAACTTCTCTAGGAAGTGAGGTCAAACGCATCAATTTGCATATCCCTTTGTGCAACTTTAGTATGTGGAGCAGTTGCAAAAATGTGATGGTTTGCGTCGCCCTGCGCTTTTTTAATGTTGCACCGAAGTATTTATTCCCTCGCAAATGAAAAGAAAAAAAAATGAGGATTCGGCAGTTTGTTTTGGTATGGAAAGATAAACTGGTTCATTCCCAATTGTTTTTGCTGTATCATACTATCTATCTATCTATTGCCAGACGTCATAATCCCGTAAGGGGTGGCCATTTGACTTTCAGTTATTTGTTTTACAAGGAGGGGCACTAACCCTTCACCAACCCACTTGTTGACACGTAGGGAGCACGTATGGTTTGGTTATATGGTTACCACCCAGCGTTGTAAATGGTTTCTTGGCTTACAGGAAACGCTGAAGAGAAATCTATTAATTCCCCGTTGCTTTTGGTGTATCATACGTTGAAAGCTTATTTATCATGTGTAGCCCATGCCTAATCATCTAACTCCACTTTCATATCCACTTGTGCAACTTTAATATGTGAACCAGTGACAAAATTGTGATATAATTTGCGTCTGCCAGCTCTTTTTTAATATTGAACCGATGTATTTATTCCCTCGTAAATTTAGAAATTATGAAGACTATGTATTGTAGTCTGTTTTGACAAGTACAAAAAACAAAAAAACAAAAAAATCGTTCTCGTCTGTTTTTGGTTATCAGACGTGGGAGAAAGATATTTCAGTATGTCTAATTGCATATCCATTGGTGCAAAAACAGTGTGAGGAAAAATGACAAAAATATGACAACTGTTTGCGTCAGACTACACATTATAGGTTAAACTGTGTTCATTCTCACATAAATCATAGAATACTGAAAACTCGGTCCATTAGCGACGTCGAAGGAACTATGGTCGACTCCATTTCCAGGTATGCATCCATATATATAGGTATATTTTTCAATGCATGGAAGAAGGAACCATAATACTGTTCCCTCCAAGAAAAAACAAAAACAAGATGAAGGGGACAAATTCAAGATCTGTTCATTAACAAAATATCTCACGAATGTCTGATCCAATTTCCACAAAAATTGACACATATATCTTGCGTGAGAGTCTACGAAGAATTAATATGATTTTGGTGCAAACTGACTAAAGGTAAAGGTCACACGGGTCAAAATAAAAATTCGAGCACAACTTCTTTTGATTCTAGCAGCCTATATTGATTCTGGGTACCCTATTTCATACGCTGGAGAGATATCTTTAGGTATATCTAAAATATGTATATATATACAGATAAAGCTCTTTGAGTATCCCGTTTGGCTTTGTGATATTGCTTCTTGGTGATTTTATGATGGTTGGCGGACATATTATTGATGCGTGAATGATGAGAGTGAAAGAGAGAAAAAAAAGATAAATACCAGATTGTTTTGGGGGTATTATGTGTAGATGAGATATATTATATGTATCTATCGAAGCATCTACCTCTGTTAAGCCAGGAATTTTAAAGACCTGCGGTGATTTAAAGTTAATTAAATTTTAAGCGATTTTTTTTTTGTCAATCTCTAAAGAGCAGGGAGTAAGGAGGGGGTCGCTTTCTAGAATAAATCTGTACAGCTTGAAGTAACGCCCCGAGGTTATAGCAGTCCTCCACAGATTCCCGCCCACTGTTACTTGTTCCCGCCCACTTCTACTGAAATCCCGCCCACCCATTCATATCCCGCCCACTCCCACTCAGATCCCATCCACTCCCACTCAAATCCCACTCACTCTCACTCAAATCTCGCCCAGTCCAGCTCAAATC
>JAGKTI010006935.1:0-11658 GCA_018397915.1 Birgus latro | reverse complement strand
TCCATGTTACCTACATTATTCTTATCCATTCTCATCAAACATCACCATTAATCACTTTTGTGGTAGGTGGTGGTGACCATCATCCACTTACTTGATGTAGTGCTGTCTACTTCTTCCTTCACCTGTATCATTCATTTTCTTTGTCTACCCTCCTCTCTTCCTATTTCTCCCATCTTTCTTGTCAGTTTTTATTACTCTTCTTTCCTTTTCAGATGGCTTTGCATTGGGGACAAACCAAATGTAAACCAGGAAACTATTTACAACACACATGTGTTCCTTAAGTGTCAAGTGGGTTGGCGGAGGGTTAATGCCCCTCCCATTAAAACAACTAACTCAAAGAAAAATGGCCACCCCTTACGGGATTGCGGTGTCTGGCTATAGATAGATGGACAGAAACATCATCCATTACCCACTTATCAAACATGCATATCAGCTACCATGTCATTGAAAGTCTAATAAAACTGAAACATGTTTTAATATCAGCATCAACCAATATAAAATACTTTGGTAATTGTCTTACATATTTCTATGTACTAGTAACAATAAAATATACATTAAAGGATATGATACTTTTGCTTCTTTGCTACTGCTACCTCGATGTGTTTACCTCTCCATGTATGCCAATTCATTTCCTTGCATACCAATACATCCTTTTCATTTTCTGTGATTTGGTAGCAGCTGGTTTTCATCGTCCAGTTTTGTTATTCTCATCAACACCCTGACCTTTTTTCCCCATCCAAGAATGGGGTGAGGTAGGTTATAAAGTATTCCTTGAAAGTTAATTTCAATTCAGTAAATCATTCATTAGCCAACTTTTTAGTATTTTTGTTGCAATAAATCTCTTACACTGCTACAGTCCTGCAGTCTATTTCTGTTTGCTTAATGTCAGGTTCCTAGACTACATTATACAGCCAGAATACACCAAAATGAATATATAATCATAAAAACCCCTCTACAGACTAGCCACAGAAGTAAACACCATGGAAGCCTACAAGCCCTTACGAATTCCATGGACACACTAAGTGATTTTTACTCAGGTTAAAACGAGACAAATTTCTTCAGCTAAGGAAAGTTCTGGTAGTCAGAGGGTTGAAAGCTATCAGAATAAACTCTCAGGCTACTTGAATTCCCAGAACCTAAAGAAGAGAGTCTGGATTTAGCCATAGTAAAATTCCCAAGTGCATCCAGGGCAGCAAAAGGGATAACCAAATACAGCATATTCAAAGTCAGCAAACATCGACAGCTTGTGAGTAATGGTACGTATGTGCAAAAGGCATTGGTACAGTCAGTCCTCAATTAAAGTCTAGGATGTGTGCAGGCAAAATGCTACACCAACCTTCTTATAACTGAGACAACTCTTTCAGGGGCTTAAAGCATAAAGAAAAAACTAATTACAGACTTCAAACACCTTTGTAATATGTCATGAGGAACTTTACGAGAAAAATAGGGGTTAATTATTCAGCAGATCAGTAATGAAACAAATGTAAGTCAGTAATAGAGGCTAATTACTGAGCAACGTAATGAAATGACTAAGTCAGCAGTAGAGGATAATTACCTAGCAAATGAATAGTGAAACAACTTTAAGTGAATACTGTAACAGAGGTTAATATCTCACCAGATTAAATATTGAAACAACTTTAACTTAACTGGAAAATAGGCAGTAGTTATTCAACATTGGAATAATGAAATAATATTAGGTGAAAAATACAGGTTACAGTGATTACTCAGCACTTTCATAACTTCAAGTGAAAAAACTTTAAGTGAGGACTGACTATGGTTTTTTCAAGAAACTACTGGCATCTGTGAATCCTTATGAATCTGGTATATACATCAATTATTTCCTCAAGACACTTCACATCTTGCGTCGTCTGCTAATCCATGTACAAAATATTGGTCACGTCGCATCATTGTAAGCTCGATTTTGCGGAAGGTGGGGTTTAGGGAAATGGAAGAAGAGTACAGTGTTTACTAGGATGTGATATTTAAAAAACATTAGGTGAATGTATGGGGCGAGTGCAAATCAGATTATGGAAGAATAGTGTATTGTAAAGATGGATGGGGAAGCACAAATAAATTTTTTTTAAAAGGTACAGGGTTTGGATGACAGGGATGAGGGATACTTTTATGAATGTGCTAAAAAAATTATGGAGTATGTGAAGGTGTATGGAATGTAAGATGACTGCTAGGCATCAGGCAATGGACTCTCAAATCTATGCGCAATACTGGGACACATTATTTAAAAATGTAAGAAACAGGTGAGTCTAAATTAAAAATGGAAGAACATGACTGATTAATATGACTTGGGAAATATACAGTAGCTCAATTCTGCAAGAGGTAGGGTTTGGGGAATGGAAGAAGAGCACAGTATATGTAATATATGTGGTAACTAAAAAACATCATGGTGCATGTATGAAGCAAGTACCAAATATAAAAAATGGAGAAATAATGAATTGTTAACATAAATGGGGAAGCACAACTCAGTTTTGTGGAAGGTAGAGTTTATGAGAATGGAAGAAAACTGTGAATGGGAATGTATTAGATAAAGCTGTGTGTTTAAGGAGGAGTAAGTGTTAGTCAAATATGGAAGAACAATATTAATACAGATAGGGAAGCACAACTCTGGAATGATAATATTATGACTTAATGTACTGGAATTATATTCTGATATTTAAAAAAATACAGTACAGAGCATCTAAAAATGATAAAATGCCTGTTTACACCCAACTTTGCTCTGTCACAAAGAAAGAGTGAAGCACTAGAACAAGAAATATAACTGAAAAAATATAAAAAGATAAAAATCATATAATCAGTATACTGTACTGTACATCCAACTTTGCACTGTCCTGAAGCAAAGATAAGATTTTAAAAATGTAATGCACAAAGGATGTGTACTGTAGCAATGTGCAGTACAGTACTATAATTACAAATACAGTACAGGAAAATTTACATGCTGTACTGTATAGTAAATATGTATACAGCAAAACTGATGTTAAAACTTGAAAATGAGGCTAAAAAAAAAAAATCTGTAAAGCTAATCTGTGAACATCCAACTATGCTCTGTCCTTAACCAAAAATAACTGACAAACACGATGAACTAAATACAGTAGGTGTTAAGCTGCCTACACTGCTATTATGCGTGACATGTACAGTACTTTCTGAGCAAGTGATGGGAGCGCCATGCTACATGGGGATAATACCACAATAACGGAGGCAGGGGGGCAGGCTGAACAAGCAGTATAGATATTGTACAGGGTGGTTTATATAATGCACCTCTTGTATGTATGTTGCACCCCTTGTACAGTATATATTTTGCCCCACTTGTATGTATGTTGCACCCCTTGCACAACTCTCATATGTATGTTTCACCCCTTGTAAAATATGTTAAGTTGCACCACTTGTATAGCACTGTATGTATATTGCACCTCTTGTATGGTGTCATTTGCACCCTTAGTACAGTAAGTTGCACCCTTTTTAATATATGTTGCACCTTTGGTTTAGTAAGTTCCACTCCTTGTATATGTATAACTGCAATGTGAGATGTGGGGTTTGGGATGTCTGAGATGGATGGACAGTTCTGCTAGGCATGACCAAGCTACATTTTATGGGTCCTAATGGGCAACTGATCTGTAGGGCCAAACAGTCCTATTTTCTGTCACTGGAGAACTGTTCCACCCCCACGCAGTGCATCACACAGGAGAATACACTCTTCCTAACCCCCTCACTGCAAAGATGTACTGTATACTTTAGTTTATTCTTGCTATCTCCACATAACTTTATTCTGCATGGGAGTGATTTTTTGAACTGGAGGAGTTAGATACTGTCTTTGTTAACTCCTCTAGTACAACACACCTGTCCCAAGTTAATTATAAAAATCTGAAAATAACAATAAAACATTAAAAAAAAAAATAAGTCTGAGTTTAAGGGAATAACAATCGCTAGGCCATATGTTGATGCAGGAATGGCTCAGTTTACTGGCGTGGGGAATGTAAACATTTTGTAGCCTTCTGCCCTGTATGTGTACTGTATTTTAATGAATGGTTTACATATATTGAACGTGGCTGGGCACTTCTATGCAAACAGAAGCCATATTTTTGTTGACAGGTTCTGAAAGGCAACTGATTCAAAGCTGTATTTTTGTTTACAGGTTTTGAAAGGGAACTAATTCAGCACCATGTTTTTGTTTACAGGTTCTGAACGGTAACTGATTCAAAGCTGTGTTTTTGTTTACAGGTTCCGAAAGGGACATGATGTTTACGACCAATGAACACCACATTATTGCTGACGAGGTTACCTGCCCCATGCACAACTTCATGCTCAGATATAAGTGTGGAAGATATTTGGAACTCAGGGTAAAAGGCAAAATGGGAAAGGGTGTTGGAGTGGCTGTCTTTGTGTGTGAGCTGTAAAATTAATTATCAACCATATAATAAGTGGGTTGAAAAGACAGGAAGCATGAAATGGGATGTAGGAAGTAGGAAATGATGCAAACACTGATACTGTTGGCAGAGCTATCCCACAACACAAGAAGTCACAAGCAAATGGCAAGGTATGTGCAAGATATAAACCATCATGTACTTCCTGGCATGTGTTATGGTTTTGCTATGTGAAAAAATATACTTTTTTCAGTAAATAGTGAACTGAATGCTATGTGTGGGTGCAGTTGCAGTATCACTACACATTCAGATATCTTACATACAGCTACCTTATTGGATCACTCTCCAGTATGTTATTTCTGTACAGACAGTCCTTGTTATATGTCAGGGATATTTATTGTTCTTTCACTTAAATTTGGCCCAGATTAATGTCATTTTGCATTTTACTTCACATAGCTGACTGTAATTACTGTGGACTTGAGAGAGAGAGAGAGAGAGAGAGAGAGAGAGAGAGAGAGAGAGAGAGAGGACATATAACAAGGACTTACAGACTGCACGCTTCATGGAATGTAAATATCATAAGCTAGCACAAATATCATGTACAGTATAGTATTATTTTGAGCTGTTTCTTACCAGATGTATATACAGTAAATGATAACGTAGAAGCGTTGATAGTTTATATATGTATACTTGGATCTATAAAGGAAACATGGTAAATTTATGCAGTCAGGTAAATGTTGGCAAGCAAAGAACAGAGCCATTTAGAGTCATAGCATTAACTTCCTCAATCCAACAATAAATTTTATATATATTTTTCTTGCCATCTTCAGGGTATATTTACTAAAGTAATGGAGTGCCTCTAGCAGTGAAGGGGTGAATTAAGATTATATCCAACCCCTCCAGTTTGGAAAGTATCCCATAACCTCAGAAAAATGATTCAAAAGTAACAGGAATGAAGTAAAACAAAAAAAATCATGTGGAATTGGTTAGCTCAGTGATTCTCAACCTTTTTTGCTCCATTCACCCCTTCCACCATATGGCAGAATGTCATTCCCCCCTTTCCAAGACTGTCTTACTCATAAGGTGCTTACCTGAATAATATGCATAAAATTAGACATGAAGACAAGCCTCCTCCTTCACCTCGGACTGCACGTACACATATTTTCTCACTCACAGAAACAGCTGAAACGGACCTGAGAGAAAATTTTCTCTTCCAGTATTTCTCACACTATTCCTTAATTATTATAAAAATAACAATACACTGGAGAAAAAAACAATTTGGGCTTAACTGATGCACATTATGCTTTGTGTTCAGAGGTAATAAAAAGATGAATATAACAACAGTTTGAGCTTGCCATTGTATGGCCTCAGTTCCCCCCCTGAGACACTTTAATTCCCCCCTGGTTGAGAACCCCTGGGTTAGCTTATTGAATGTGTGTGTGTGTGTGTGTGTGTGTGTGTGTACAGTACTGTGTAGGACAAACTATGGACAGTGGAGGAGGTAGAGTTAGACTTTACAAATCTCTGCAGAAAAGGCCTTTCTCAAACTGAAGAGAACTGCCTGGGACTAGCAAGAATAAAATGGAGTCACCAGATTGAAGGGCTTAAGTCACTGAGCCTGAAGACGTTTTTTCTTCTGTACAGTATCTCCCATTGATTTAATCAGCTTAGACTTTTCGCACAGGAGGGTCTGAGTAACCTTTCCTACACTGAATAAAATTGTCTAGTAGAAGCAACTGTTAGCTATAAAGGATGTTGTCTGGATTCAAAGGGTTAAACGGAGTGCAGGAATGTGTAAACAGGGCCCCTAATTTGTGGCAGTCATTTCATCTGCAATTGTTAGATGTAATCAGCCTGCATCCCACACTTCAAAGCATAGTCAGTGATGATGCATAATGGTCATACTTTTTTTTTTTTATGAAGGAAGAAGGAACCAAAGACCAGAAAGCCTGCAAACCATTCCTTCCAAGAAAAAAAAAAAAACAATACAAAAGAGAGCCAACTCAAGATCCGTTCATTTTGAGATGCCTGGACACACTGCGTTTGAAAGACTGGAGATCATAGGAATAACATGTTCTCCTAGAGGTGTTCATCTACATCTCACATCACAGTGTAGTTAGTGATGATAGAAAAGGTCAGATATGTTGTTTCACTATCACATGTGGTGTAGGATATCCAGTATTCCAATTATGATAACATAAAATCCGCTTTACTATAGTGTAATTATATACCAATACATATGCTTCAGAAATGATCATTGATTTTCAGGAGCTTGTCCACAATTCAATGGTCTCAGTTTTAATCCCTTCAGAATGAGCTGAGAGGTATATGAGGGAAGGGGGAGTGAGTTGGGGGGAGGGCAGTCAAATGGTGGGTGACAGAGCGACTTGGAGGCATTTTGTCTGTGGCCACCCTTTGCGGGATTAGAGTGTCGGGCTATAGACAGATAGGTAGAATGACTGATGCCTTTTAAGTTATTTCTGCCATCACCTGACAGTTTTTCTCAGCTCTGAAGAGACTTTCTGAACTGGGGAGGTTAAACAAAGCCTTCATATACCTTAGTACAAGAGGTATCTCCTAAATTGAAATCAAATCACGTGAAAGTTGTAAGATGAAAGTAAAAAAAAAAAGTAATAATATTAATAGAATATGTCATCCGACTGAGGGAGTTATGTGAAGGAGGTAAGAATAAAGTAAAAATAATAATAATAATAATAAAATACAGTATGTCACCCATACTGTGATTGAGAAAATTATGAGAAATACACTGAGGTGGTTTGGACATGTGGAGAGAATGGAGAATGAAAGACTGACTAAGAGTGTGTATGTGGGTAAAGTGGAGGGAGGGGGAGGGGGAGGGGGAGGGGGAGATGGAGGATGAGGTGGAGGGATGGGGGTGGGAGGAATATAAGAGAAAGGGGGGTGAGCTGGGGGGAGGGCAGTCAAATGGTGGGTGACAGAGCGACTTGGAGGTGTTTTGTCCGTGGCCACCCTTTGTGGGATTAGGGCGTCGGGCTATAGATAGTTAGATGTCACCCAATTGAGGGAGTTATGTGAAGAAGCTAAGAGTAAAGTAAAAATAATTATAATACTGTAATAATTAAATATGTCATCCGATTGAGGGAATTAACGCTATGACCTCTACGTTGGCATTCTGAGCGGCTTTTAGAGACCTCTTAACATCTCTTCCCTAGTGATTTATTCTATACCATGCACCTGAGTACCATTCTGTATATTATTGATGCAAACTGTTGAAATTAATGTTATATAAATAGCATAATATCTGATGTTAAGGTGTTTGCTAAATAAATTGCAAGAAATGAGGTGCAGTGAATGTCAACTTAAAACAAGAAGCATAAAAGCTGGTGTTGAGGTGTAGTATGCTAAATAAATGGCAAAAAATGAGGTTCTATGAATGTCAGCTTTAAAGCAAAATAAGTAGCATAAAAGCTGGTGTTAAGGTGTAGTATGCTGATTGAATTGCAAAAAATGGGGTGTTCTGAATGCCAACTTCAAAGCAAAATAAGTAGCATAATATCTGGCGTTAAGGTGTAGTATGCTAAATAAATCGTGAAGGAAGAGATGCTTTGAAACATCCTATGCTGCCAAGAATACGATCTTTAATGTCGTGTGGTTTTCTGGAGGAGGCCAATGCACCCATCTCCCATACACTGCACAGTCTTCATTATAAGTCTGGGATGTGTACCAAAATTATCACAACACTTTACATACAAATGATACTGCAGTAGTAGATTTGGTAGTAGTAACAATAGTTGTAGTAGTAGTAGTAATAGCAGTAGTAATAATAACAGTAGTAGTAGTTAGTGTGTGATGGGGTGTATAAAAGCCCGCGTTGCCCAGAGGCAAAGTGGGGATCCTCTCTTTGGCTCAGTGGTAACGTGTGCGCGATTAAAGCTCGAGGGCCTGAGATCGAATCTCGGCTAGAACAGTGATTAATTTATTCAGTTTCATTTCAGTTATTACAATAGTAGTAGTAGCAGCAGAAGTAGTAGTAGTAGTAGAAGAAGAACATTATTTGCAGTCCTAGGCTCATCTGCATGTGAACCCAGTGGACTGCAGGCTCAAGTTACCCGTTTTCCAGTCCACCATCCTCCTTGTGGGAGATAGAGAGGGAGCTGAGGGACGTTTGTATGACCAGGCAGCAGAACCACACAGTCATATTGGTGCCACTACATGAAGGCATCCCTCTCCAGCATCAAGAATAAAATAAAAGCATATATATCATTAGACTGAAGAGGTGAGCTTTAGTGTCTTGCGGTATCCAGAGAAAGCCAACACACCCATCTCACATACACTACAGTCGTCATTTTATAGGATGTGTGCCAAAATTATTATAGCCTCTTCCAAACAAATAATACTCTAAACTAGGGAAGCTGCTGGAGAGAGAGAGAGAGAGAGAGATCTGATTGTGGTGGCACTGATATAACTGGGATGCTCAACTGCCTGGTTATATAAATATTCCTCAATTACATCTCTATCCCAGAAAAGGAGGATGGTGGATCATGGGAGAAGAGAAATGTAAGCCTGCAGTCCACTGGGTTAAAATTTCAGATGAACCTGGGGCTACTACTACTAATAGTTTTACTACTACTACTATTACTTCAACTACTACTACTACTGTTACTAATTTGGGTAGAAGTGGCTTGTTGGTAGCAGTGGAACTTTAAACCATTAGCTCTGAAGTACCTACATTGCATAAACATTGAGCTAGCTTCATACAATTTTACTATGCTTGAAAAGAAATATGGATCACCAGAAAATTTTAGATCACGATTAAATGTTTTGCCAAGCGTACATAGCCTCAGAGAAATGTAGGTCCCTCCCCAAAAATATTCACCAGGATTAACAACTTTGCTGATACCACTTAGCTTCATACTGTATTCCAGCTTATGGCAGAGGATTTTACTATTTTATTCAGCTTATAAAAACTTATCACAGCCAAAAAATAAATCCTTTTGCTATGACTGGTGCACTTCAGAATTTGGGTCATGTTAGCACCATGAAATTTTGTTTACCTGTGAGAAATCTTAGCAGTTCAAGGCTTCAAAAACTGCTAGGAATCTCACTGTGTGCTGCTTGGAGATTTAAGAATGATATTTAGGCTACCACATGATTTGGTTCAGTCAAGAGAAAAACAGGACTAACAAAGGGTTAACTGGCAATTTTTCTAAAGTGACTGTAGATCTGATAGCAAAAAGAAATAAAATAAATGAGTAAATAGAAATAAATAAAATAAAATGAAGAGATGACTCAAAACAAAGACTTACTGTACTGTACATAAATTAAGTTCTTGTTATGTTTTGTATATTATGCATTTCTTGTTTTGCAATTAAGTCCACTTTATATTACAGAATGATTGTCTCCTAAAGTTCCGTTGCTTCCTCCAAACCCAAGTCACTCTACTCTTTTCACCTTAACTTGGTCCACTTATTTCAATTTATTTCAGGTATCCCAATGGTGGAAGAATAACAGTACTCTGGCACTACATCTTTTTCACAGCACTTCTTCATGACTGTCACCATATTCTAGTGTTGGTCTTTTGCTACGATTGAGCACTCAAAATAGAGAGAGAAATTTTTTGTCCAAGTTAAAGTAAATGGAGTACAGTTTCTTCCAATATTCAGTACTGATTGTTTGAAGAAAGTCGTGATACAGTATTCTGGAACATATCCCTGCCATATAATGAAGAATTACTCTTAAAGCTACAGTACAGCTACATTGGTCCCATCAAGCCTCCCACCTCATCATATCACTTCTTCCTTCACCAGGTCTGAGAGTAATGCAATAACACGTTCTTCCCGTCCTGGAGTGCCGAGAGCAATATCAACACTGCCTACCACCACAAGGGCAGCCATAGCTACTGCTGATCGATAGTCAGCCTCCAGATCCTCTCTTGTGTACTTGGCAACTTCCTCTTCAAGCCCAAAGTTCTTAAGTCTGGAAGTAAAGGCCTCCCAGTAGAAGTCTAAAAGCTCCTTTCCATGCTTACGTCGATTACTTGTTTCCAAGGATGTTGTCAATAGAAGAGCAACATCAATTGCCGGCCTTCCATACATAACCATCTGCCAGTCGATAATACAGCAGCTGATCTTGTCCTCTTCCTCTTTGAAAAGCATGTTGTTACACCAGAAGTCACAGTGAACAAGGGTGTTGAGCTTGTCTGAGTGTGAGAGGACAGCCTTAAGCACCTCAACAGTCCTGGGTCCAGCATATCTACCCAGTCTCTCCCGCACCCCACTCTGGTCCTTGCGGGATTCCAGGAACTTGAGAAGCAGTGGCAGACCTCTTTCCACCAAGCACTTATAGGAATCCACAGCCTGGTCAACAGATAGAAGATAGGGGAAGTGCTCCTGCAATGGCTTCTCCTCCTTCACCTGCAAAGCCACAGTTGCCGCATGGAAGTTGGCAATAGTAGAGATTGCTGAGCGTGTCTGGCCTAGTGTGAGTCCCTGTGTCAACTCCTGTACTCTGTAGCCACGCTGACACATGTCTGCCAACACCAGTATAGACTCTGTTGCTACCGTGTGCTTGCTGTAGTAGAGTTCTGGCGTCCAGCTGTCTCCCAGTCCACATTCTACCTCTTCCTCTGTCAGGTATTTTCGCTGTACGTCTTCCACAGCAGGTTTGATCTGAAACGGATGGAATGAATTAGTTCATCTCTAAACAAAAAGTGAAGCTACAGTCAGTGATAAAAGACAGCTTATTATTCCACTGCATCTGCTTCACACTCAGAGCATGTTTGTCATTTTCTTTTCTGATGCATCATATCAAAGAGAATCATCTATGGGCAGAAACATAAACCAAGTCTCTCTCAGCTTAGGAATATAAGCCAGCAGAGGAAAGTGAGAATTAAAAGAGGTAAAACATCAGTCAGACTTTTGCCCTTGACTATGATGATATCTTTCTTATTTTATTATAAAGTACAGTAGAATTAACACCATCTTCACTGTACTGTCTCGTGATTTACAAAGTAAAAGTGAATTTTAGATGATTAGTTTTTCACAGTGTAGAATAACTAATGTCAAATCACTTTTGGAAACTCAAGGATTTTGGCATTTCCAGTGATTCCCATTCTAATAGATATTTTTCCAGTTTTAAGCTAGGCTTTTAATTTTCCTGTGGTACCTCTTCATTCTTTGTGACACCCCTTAATCTTTCCAGCATATTATGAGACCTCCTATACACTTTTCCAGCCCCCCATCCCTCATCCTGCAATATTTCCCACCCCCCCCCCCCCCCCCCCCCCCCCTCCCCCCCCCCCCCC
>JAGKTI010006934.1:25763-38763 GCA_018397915.1 Birgus latro | reverse complement strand
ATGTGCAGTCACATGGAGAGACAGACTAACAAATGAGGAAGTGAAGGAGCGTTGTGGTGTGCTTGAGGACGTGATGGGAAGCGTTAGGAGAAACACGTTAAGGTGGTTTGGGCATGTGGAGAGGATGGAGAGTGAAAGATTGACGAGGAGAGTGTATGTGAGTGAGGTGGAGGGGGCGAGAGGGAGGGGGAGGCCGAAGATGAGATGGAGGGATGGAGTGGAGAGGTATATGAGAGAGGGGGGTGTGAGTTGGGAGCGTGGTAGTGAAATGGCAGGGGACAGAGTGACATGGAGGCGATTTGTTTGTGGCCACCCCGTTCGGGATTGAGGCGTCTGGCAATAGATAGATAGATAGATATATTTTTATGTGTACGACTCTGGGCATAGGCTTCACAGCCTGCTATCAAGGCCCAGCAGTCCTCCTAAATACCATACACCTCTACATGTCACCACTTCGGTGCTAACACCCACCGTCCATATTGAATACATGCTAGGGCTGTCTCACACAGGACTGGTGTATTGGTATTAGCGGGGGTATTTTTGCGACATGTCGGCGGGTCTTCTGGTAGATCAGTAATGCCTGATTTACAGAAATGCAAATCCTTAAACTGTTCCCTGCCCCAGCGGGGATTTGAACCTAGGTCCGTTAGGACTGCAGGCCACCTCTCTACCGATTGAGAGAAGTGAAGAGATTGGTGAAGGAGAGTAGGAAGAAAGTGGATGAGGAGTTTGGGAGGAATCAGTGTAAAGTGGAGGGAGGGTAAGAAATTGTTTTGGAAGGAGGTAAAGAAAGTAAGACAGTGTGAAAAGGGAAATAGTAGGGGAGTGAAAGGTGGGAATAATAGATTGCTGGTGGAGGAGACAAAGAAATTGAGGAGATGGAAGGAGCACTTTGAGGATTTGTTGAATGCAGAGAGTGAGAGCAGTGCAAGTATAAGTGGTTGGCGAATGGCTGGGAGAAGAGGAAGAGATCAGTAGGGCAGAAGTAGTGGAGGCAATGAAGAAGATCAAGATGGGAAAGGCCCCAGGAATTGATGGAGTGTGTGGTGAAATGCTGAAGTATGGGGGTGAGATTGTTGTGGAATGGATATGGAAGTTGTGTAGAGTGGCTTGGGAAGAGGGAAAGGTTCCAGAGGACTGGAAATCAGGTATAACTGTTCCTTTATATAAAGGAAAAGGGGAGAGAGAAGTATGTGGTAACCATAGGGGTATTTGCCTTCTTAGTGTGACTGGAAAGATATGTGGCAGAATACTTATTGACAGGGTTAGGCATCTAAAAGAAGAGTTAGTTGTAGAAGAACAAGGGGGATTTAGAAAGGGAAAAGGGTGTGTATATCAGATATTTGTTCTACGATGTTTAGTGAAGAAGTATCTAGAGAAGGGAAAGAAAGTGTATGCTGCCTTCATGGACTTGGAGAAAGCTTGTTACAGAATAGATAGGCAAGGCATGTGGAAGGTTTTAAGAATATATGGACTGGAGTTTAGGGAAATTGCTGAGTGCTGTGAAGAGTATGTATGAAGGAGCTAGGGCTACTGTGCGAGTGGATGGTGAGCTGAGTGAGTTCTTCGATCTGAATGTGGGACTGAAACAGGGTTGTGTGATGTCTCCATGGCTGTTTAACAGATACATGGATGGGGTTGTAAAGGAGGTGCAAGGTAGGGCAGTGGATGTGGGAGTGGCTCTATTGAATGAGGGTGAGATGTGGAAGATTCTGGTGGTGTTGTTTGCTGATGATACAGTATTGTTGAGTGAAGATGAATGGGAGTTGCAAGGTTTGGTGAATGAATTTGGGACAGTGTGTAAGAAAAGGAATCTGAAAGTTAATGTAAACAAAAGTAAAGTTATGGTGATTGAGAGGAATGAAGTCACAGAATGCACAGTGAGGTTGGATGGTGAGGATATGGAGAATGTGAGTGCAATCATGTACTTGGGTAGTGTGATGAGTAAGGATGGAAGTTTTGGGGATGAAATACTTGAAAGGGTACAGCAGGGAAGGAAGGTTGTTGGTTCACTGAAAGCGGTGATGAGAAACAGGGAGGTGAGTATGGAAGTCAAGAAGTCACTGCATGATAGTATTGTGATCCCTACCCTGACATATGAAAGCGAGGCATGGACCTTGCTAAAGGGTAACAAGTCAAGAGTGACAGCAGTGGAAATGAGTCACGAGAGGAGCTTGTGGAGCGACATGGAGGGACAGGTTGACGAATGAAGAAGTGAAGGAACGTTGTGGGGTGGATATGGATGTGGTTGAGATGATTAGGAGAAATATACTGAGGTGGTTTGGACATGTGGAGAGAATGGAGAATGAAAGACTGACTAAGAGGGTGTATGCAGGTGGGATGGAGGGAGGGAGAGGGAGGGGAAGACTGAGTATGAGGTGGAGGGATGGAGTTGAGAGGTATATGAGGGAAGGGGGAGTGAGCTGGGGGGAGGGTAGGCAAATGGTGGGTGACAGAGCGACTTGGAGGCATTTTGTCTGCGGCCACCGTTTGTGGGATTAGGGCGTCGGGCTATAACCATACTATGCATCAATTAGGCTAGGTCTGGCAAACAGGCAAGAGGCTATAAGTCTGGTTAGCTTTGAATAGGGTTTATTAAAATGTACCATTATATTTGAATTGGCCTGACCATCATCAACCTGTTGCAAGATTTCTCAATTTTGTTCAAGTGTCAGTACAGTACCTTTCTGGGCCTTTTGCAGGAGGACTTGGTTTAGGTTATAATGTTTTGTTAGGTTATATTAATATTTAACTTAGGTTAGATTACTATACATTAGGATACGTAAGGTTTGGCAAGGTTATGGTTATGTATGGTTTGGTAAGTAATGATAAGTTTGGTTAGATCTGAGCACATTTTATAAAATCTATACCTATACAGTTGAGGTGGCCTAGCAATCATCAATTTTTTTGAAAGATTTCTCAATCTTGTTCAACTGTTGGTACCTTCCTAGGTTGCTATGCAGGAGCAGTCATTATGATAACAAAAGCCACCCAAACTATGGAAGCACAAACTCAGGACCTGGTAAACACGGGCACAGAATGAATCTGAACATGAGTATGCACATAATCTGGTGAACAGTGACAAGATTGGGCCACCTGATGAAAACATCGCCTCAAGGCAAGTGGTGCTCACGCATACTACAATGCCTGTGCTATTTATTACTCATTCATTATATTTTTTCACCACGCCATCAGGATACAGGCATATTCCACATATGCTACATTCATATATGAGGAAGTTTACTGTACAGCTTATGCACTAGTGTATTCTTAGTATGAAAACTTGGTAACAAAAAAATAAATCTAAAAGAAAATTGCTTAACAGCTACTTACAATATACTTAAACTAACCTCTAATTTTGATATATCTTCCAGATTATCTCTAATAGTTCGACAAGCCTCCATCAACTTCTGACCACGTTCTCGGCCACTTAACTGCAAAGTAAAATCAGAAATAAAAGTGCGTGTGCAGTAAAAATATACAATACTGTGAAAGCTGAGATCAGTGCTATGATAATGATGAAAAGCTTTTATAGGATCATAAACACAAACACACACACACACACACACACGAGAGAGAGAGAGAGAGAGAGAGAGAAGACGACTTGCTGCTCCGCTCTACTACTACCAGGCCAGCTTGGCCCCAAATGGCCCATACTTAATAAGCATCTTTATATGAGTCAAGCTCAGTACTAGGCCCAACTAAATAATGTTCTAATATAAAAGAGAAAGTTTAAGTAAAAGTGTTGTTCCAAAAACATAGTACAACAAACAGTGCAGATGTGCCTAACAAGCAAATCAGCTGTTTAGTGTTTTGTCTGTGGGATACAGGAATGCAAACTGTGAGTACATTTTTCTCATAGAACCACAAGATAAGCACCATGTTTAGTAAAGTGAATATGGAAGGAGTAAAGGAAAGGGATAAAGGTAGAAAGCAGGATGATGATTTCTACCCGGAACTGGTGGAAATGGAGACGTACAATAATTTGGTAGAATGAGTACACAGATTAGAGAAGGCATTTCAGAGTGAGATGGGTGAAATTAAGAAGAAGTTGCACATGCAGAAGGAGGAAAATGAACAATTAGTAAAGGAAGTCAACAGGAAAGACACAACAACAGATGAGCTTTTAGCTGAGGTTGGTACACTCAGAATGAAGATTAGTGAAATGGCAAGCACAGTTGTCAAATATGAGAGTATTATGGAAGAGTTCAGAAATGACAGAGACAATCAGGCAGGTTAGCACTCTGATAGATCATAGCAGTGATATTGAGGAGAAGATAACCCAGGTGAATGAAGTGATGCAAAGCTACAACAATGATGTGGAAACTACGTATGCTGAAATGGTAAAAGTAAAGAAAGACAGAAACAAAAGTAAAAAAAAGAAAAAAAACATTAAAAAGGAAGTAAAGAAAATAATCCAAAACAATCCAAAACTGGTCAAAGATTCAGCAGACATCAACAAATCTATAGTAATCACTGGTATTGAGGACAAGGAAATAAAAAGTTAGATTTAGAGAGACAAAAAAGAGATGGCAAATGTAATGAACAAACTGAAGGAAGTATCAGAGGAAATCTGTGGTGAAGACATAGAGGCACACAAAAGGCTAGGGAAATACGAGAGAAATAAATCAAGGCCTCTGAAAGTAACCTTCCAGAATGTAAACACTGTGGAGGAAATACTGAAAAATGCAAACAAACTTATGGAAAAAGAGGATTTCAAAAAGATATGGATAAAAAGATGCATAACTCAAGAGGAACTGGGTTTACTAAAAGAGAAGAGGGAGGAGGCAAAAACAAAGAACGAGGGAAGATCAGCGGAAGAGAAAACAGGTTTTTTTTTTTTCCAAAGTAATTGGATTGCAGGTACAAAAGTGGTACATAAACAGGAGGGAATAAAAAGGAGGAAGGTAGCAGACCCAAGTCATGACAAGTACGTAAACAAGATGATTAAGCTGATGTACTCAAACGTAGATGGAATGGTATCTAAATTAGTAGAGATGAATGATTATATTAAAGAAAAGGAACCACATATTGTCTGCCTAACTGTCTATCTATCTATCTATTGCCAGACACCATAATCCCGTAAGGGGTGGCCATTTGACTTTGAGTTATTTATTTTACGGGGAGGGGCACTAACCCTCCACCAACCCACTTGTTGACACGTAGGGAGCACGTATGGTTTGGTTATATGGTTACCACCCAGCGTTGTAAATGGTTTCTTGGCTTACAGGAAACCATTTGGCTTGTCACTCAATGTAATGCCACCTGTAAAGGAAAGAAATGCAGTAAGAAGTGACAGGAAATATAGGAGAAATAGGAAGAAAGGAGGGCAGGCACAGAAAAAGAATGATAAAGGCTAAGGAAGAAGTAGGCAGCACTACATCAAGTGAGTGGATGATGGTCGCCACCACCTACCACTACCACCACCTACCACTAACTGAAACAACATTAACATCTAAGATATCAAACAATACCCTAAACCTAGAGGAAAATAATTATGGAGAAGAGATAGGAGCTTAAAAAAAAGGAGGAGGAGGAATTATCATATTAACAAAGAAAAATTTGCAAGTCAAAGAAATAGAATCAGATATACCCTCACAAGTAGAACTAATCGCAGTAGAGATTAGTACGCTTGAAGCGAAAATAAATGTGGCGAAAATAATTATGGCAAATCTATACATGCCACCCAGATCAAACATTAGGGAAAAAGGCAAATATGAATGTCAGGGGGAAAATGTATAATTCAGGAGGATAATGTAATATTGTATAATTGAAGTATACAATGTATAGCTATGTGTGCTAGGAATGACTATCGAGTCATTTATTATGAGAGAATAGACTCGTGAAATCAAGCGGAGATTTCACTTTATGCTGGCTTACTTTGCCAATTCTCAAGAGTCGAGAATTTATAGACTTTCTCAACGATACACAGCAGAGACTAGACGCTCAAGTAGGCAGTAAATTGTACCGTTGGCCTCTGAGAAAGTTAGTTTCTCCCCTTAACATTCAAAAAATAATAATAATAATAATAAGGATCTTGGCTGAGCCAAACTCCTAGCTAGCACAACAGATTTAAGGATTAATGCCAAAAGCAGGCCTAAGTACCAGTCGTGATTAATATAAAGAGTTGTGCTAACGTGGAGTAGCAAAAGTGTACTAAATATGTGGGAAAATTAAACACGACTGTTACATTTAACAAAGCTCAAGAAAACGAACTGTAAATTTATTGAATACAGGAAAACAAATTTACATTACATGACTCCAATTCAAATCAAAGAAAGGGAAATGCACTCACTCAAACAAATAGCTAAATAACCCAAAAACTTAAGCTTAGGAAAACAAAAGAAAATACTGATCGGTATAGGTGAGACCGTGCTGCTGTCAATCACCAAGTTGGTGGGAGCTTCAGGGATTCACGCCAATACAAGCTGAGACCTGCGCTAAGAAAAGTGATTGCTTGAGCCTTCGTACGGCACAACCAGACACTCTGTGACTAAGAAGCAGACTAACTCTGGTTTTGAGTGCCCGACGTGAGGAATGTGAGAAAGGGGCGTGGCCTAGGGAACGGCCGGGAGGCGGAAGCAATAATTCAGAAATTATTGCTCAGAGGAATGCATCGTCTGCACATAAAAACAATCACTTTTGACAACTTGATGCGAATATAAGTACGCGAGCGGACGGTTGAGAGACTGAGCGAAATCTCGTACATTTCATAATAGCCTGCAAAATCACTCGATGTCACAATTTACATTACATAATTTTACGATGTAGAAAATTTGTGACAATGAAGACCTGGCAGAGAGTACAATTCAAAGTTTAAGAGCATTACCACATAAAATGGAGGAGAAATCTGAAAGAATTATAATATCTGGAGATTTCAAAACAAATATAAATTGGAATAATCTAGATATAAAAAGTCAGGAAAGCTACTGGGACCAAAAGCTCCTGGATCTCATGCATGAGTTTTTCCTAATGCAACATGTAAAAGAAAGCACTAGAAAAAGAGGACTTGATGTACCATCAGTACTAGATCTTGTATTTACTAAGCAAGAAAATGATATTGATAGTATTAAGTATCACCATCCATTCTGCAAAAGAGACCATGCAGTATTAAATTGCAACTTCAGGATTGCATATGACATAGTTAACAGTAATGAAAGTTACAAAAGGAGCCTTAACTATAAGAAGGGGAATTATCTTGACCTAAAGAAATACTTCTTTGAAATAGATTGGGAAAAAGAGCTTAGGGGACAAGATTTAAATGTTATATATAGAAAATTCTTTGAACTTTATAAAACAGGGGTCCAAAATTACATCCCCCAGCACAAAGAGACAGAAACAAAAATAAACAAATGATTTAATAAAGAATGTAAAAAATCAGAAGAATAAAGAGACTTTTTGTGGAATAGATACAGAAGACACAAAAGTGAGAGGGCATATAACAACTATAAACAGGCAAGAAATGAATACACAAGAATAAGGAGAGAAGCCCAAAAACAGTTTGAGGAGGACATCATAAACACAAGTAGTGATCAACCGAAGCTATTTTACAGCTACATCCAAAGCAAAACCAAAGTAAAAGATAAAATACACTCCATTACGGATGAAGGAATCTTATATACAAAAGAGAAAGATATTTGTGAAGTACTAAATAAGAATTTCCAATCAGTTTTTACACAAGAAAATAATTTTGAGAGGGATGATATAGAACATGCATGCCCAAACATATTACCAGATATAGAAATATCAGACAAAGAAATACAGGAAGAGTTAAGTAAATTAGACAAAGGAGCGGAAAGGGGTCCAGATGAAATTTGATGCTGGGTTCTACATGAATGTGCATTTTTTTTTTTTTTTTAATGCAAGGAAGAAGGAACCAAAGGCCATGGGCCCACATACTTTTTCTTCCAAGAAAAAACAAAAAAAATACGAGAGAGAGCCAAATTCAAGATCAATTCATTTCGAGATGCCTGGACACACTGCGTTTGAAAGACTGGAGAACATAGAAAGCAGGGAATACGGACAGAGGAAGACAATTCCAGAGTTGACCAGCTGCATAAATCAAGGACTGGGAGTAGCGGTTAACTCTTGCATTAGAGAGTTGGACAGAAAAGGGATGAGAGTTTGTTGATAGATGGGTACTACGTGCCAGTCGTGGAGGTGGAGGGATGCAAGCAGACAGTTCAGAGGAACAGTGACTGTTGAAGTAGCGATAGGAGAGAGATAAAGATGTAACAGTGCGGCAAAGAGACCAAAGGTTGAAGGGAATCAGTAAGAGGAGGAGAGTTAATGAGACAAAAAGCCTTTGACTCCACCCTATTGAGAAGAGCTGCATCTGGGGAGCCTCCCCACACAAGAGAGTTGAACTCCATACAGGGGTGAATAAAACCCGTGTACAGCGTCAACAACTGCGCAGGGGTAAAGAAAGTTCGGAGTCGGCTTAGCACACCTAATCTCTTGGAAGCAGATATCACAAGAGATGTAATATGTTCTTTCCAAGGTAAATCCCAAAAGAATGAAAACCCAAGCATGTTCAAGGATGATGCAGGACTGAGCTGGACATTATTAAATATTAGTGGGTAATCCTGAGGAAGATTTTGTCGGGTTGATAAGTGTAAGAACTGAGTCTTTGATGCATTAAAAATAACAAGATTATTTTTATCCCAATCAGAGATACAGGCCAAGTCAGACATTAGGTGTGCCATAGCCTCATCCCTTGTTTGTTGAAGTAACTGCTGATATGGACGTTGCAGAAAGCGAATGGAAAGGTGAAGAGTGGAATCATCATCATATGAGTGGATAGGGTTAGATGTACAGCTTAGAAGGTCATTGATGAATAAAAGGAAGAGAGCTGGTGATAGGACAGAGCCATAAGGAACACCACTGTTGATAGGTCTAGGAAAAGAACGATGGCGTCTACAACAGCGGCTATAGAATGACCAGAAAGGAAACTAGAGACGAAGGCACAGATAGAAGGATTGAAATGGTAGGAGGACAGTTTGGAAATTAAAGATTTATGCCAGACTCGATCAAAAGCCTTAATGTCAAGTGCAATGGCAATGCTTTCGCCAAAGTCCCGAAAGGAGGATGACCAGGAGTCTGAAAGGTAGGTGAGAAGATCGCCAGTGAAGCGTCCCTGACGGAACCCATACTGAAGATCGCCAGTGAAGCGTCCCTGACGGAACACGTACTGAAGATTGCCAGTGAAGCGTCCCTGACGGAACCCATACTGACGATCAGAAAGGAGGTTGTGATAGGAAAGATGCTTTAAGATTTTTCTGTTAAGAATTGATTCGAAAACTTTTGAGACACGGGATGTTAAAGGAATTGGACGATAGTTAGAGGGTTGGGAATGGTCACCCTTCTTTGGGACTGGCTGAATGAGAGCAAACTTCCAGCAAGAAGGAAAGTACAAGCTGATAGACAAAGGCGAAAGAGTTTACCTAGGCAGGGTGTAAACACAGTAGCACAGTTTTTGAGGACAACAGGAGGGACTCCATCAGGACCATATGCCTTGTTAGTATTGAGGCCAGTGATGGTAGAAAATACATCAGCTGAAGAAATTTTAATGTCAGTCATGAGGAAGTCAGAGGGGGGAAGTGATGGAGGAACAGCACCGGAATCATCTAAGGCGGAATTGGAGGAGAAAGTCTGAGCGAAGAGATCTGCTTTATCAGTAGAAGAAATAGCTACAGAGCCATCAGAGTAGAAAAGAGGAGGAAAGGATGATGAGGTAAAGTTGTTAGAAAGGTTTTTGGCAAGGTGCCAGAAGGAGCGAGAAGAATTCGAGCTGGAGAGTTGAGAACATTTGGCACAGATGAAATTATTTTTAGCTGAGTGAAGAACAGACTTAGCACGATTTTGGGCAGAAATATAAAAAAGATGTGATTCAGGGGTGGGTTGACTCTGGTACCTTTAATAGGCCCTCTCCTTGTTGTGGACAGCATTAGAACAAGCATGATTAAACCAAGGCTTTCTTGCATTAGTCAGAGGATATGAGAAAGGAATGTATGCTTCCATGCCCGAGAGAATAACCTCTGTAATGCGCTTGGCACACTCAGATGGCTCTCGGCCATGGAAGCAATAATCATTCCAAGGAAAATCAAAGAAGTACTGCCTAAGGGCCTCCCAATCTGCAGCTCCAAAGTGCCACAGATGGCGTTTCTTTGGAGGGTCCACAGGCCGTACCGGACCGATAGGACAGGTTAAGGTAATAAGGTTATGATCGGAGGAGCCCAACGGAGAGAAAAGATTAACAGTGTAAGCAGAAGGATTAGTTGTTATGAAGAGGTCAAGTATGTTGGAACTCTCTCCAAGGTGGTCAGGGATACGGGTAGGGTGCTGTACAAGCTGCTCAAGATCATAAAGGATAGAAAAGATGTAGGCTTGTTCACCAGGTGGATCAGTGAAAGGAGAAGAGAGCCAAAGGTGGTGGTAAACAATGAAATCTCCTAGAATGGAGATTTCAGAGAAAGGAGAAATGGATAGAATGTGTTCCATCACAGAAGTAAGATAGTCAGAGAATTTTTGATAGTCAGTAGAATTAGGAGATAAGTAAACAGCACAGATATACTTAGTCAGAGAATGACAGGAGATCTGAAGCCAAAGAGTAGAGAATTCAGAAGAAACAAGTTCAGGAACACGAGAGCAAGATAGATCGTTGCATACATATTCACAACAGCCACCTTTGGCTTTGAAATGAGAATAGAGAAAGTAGGAGGATACAGAAAAGGGTTTGCTGTGCCTCAGACAGCTGAGTCTCAGATAGGAAGAGAAGGTGTGGTTTAGAGGAGGAGAGGTGGTGCGTAACAGAGCGAAAGTTAGAGGAAAGGCCGCGAATGTTACAGAAAGAAAGAAGGAGTGAGTCAGACAGTGGTTCCAGGCAGCTCCTAGAGTCGTCACCGGGAGAAGGGCAGATGGTGGGGGCATTTATGGTCGCCCCCCCCCGGGGACTCCGAGGCTATGTTATTCGATGCCTTTTCTTTGAATTTTGAAAAAAGGAGTGTAGTGTGTAGCGTGCATGTAGTTTGGTGTTGACAGTTGGAGAAACTTGTATTGGAGAGCATGCTGGCCTACTCTCTGTGTTACTGAGACACTGAAAAAGTTCAGCAAAGGGGGATGGTCAGGAACTAGTCCTGAGGACTGATGAAATGGGAGCTCCAGCTCTCCCTGTCATCAGCTTTCCATCCACCTTGGGAGTACTGCCCTGCTCGACTGGTGCTACATTTTTTTTTTCCCCCCCACTCTCTGGGCATAGGCTTTCACAACCTGCTATCAAGGCCCAGCAGTCCTCCAACATACCATACACCTCTACATGTCACCACTTCGGCGCTAACACCCATCGTCCATACTGAATACATGCTAGGGCTGTCTCATACAGGACTGGTGTATTGGTATTATGGGGGGTATTTTTACGACATGTCAGCGGGTCTTCTGGAAGATCAGAAAGCCTAATTTAATGAAATTCAAATCCTTAAACTGTTCCCTGCCCCAGCGTGGATTTGAACCTGGGTCCGTCGGGACTGCAACCCACCTTTCTACCGATCGAGCCACCACCTCCCCGAGTCTAGACCATTATTGTTAATATTCAAGGAATCCTTGGGTCAAGGTAAACTACCAGATATTTGGAAGAAAGCAAACATTGTCCCCTTATTCAAGAAAGGGAACAGACAAAATCCACTCAACTACTGACCAGTATCACTAACCAGTGTTGTAAGTAAGATACTGGAAAAGCTAATATGAAAAGGTTGGGTAAACCATCTAGAAGAACACAATATAATAACAGAAAGGCAATTTGGTTTAAGAAAGGTAAAATCATGTGTTACTAATTTTTTAAGCTACTAAGAAAGAGTTGCAGAAACACTACAGAAAAGAGAAGGATGAGTGGACAGTATCTATCTAGATTTCAAGAAGGCATTTGACAGAGTACTGCACCAAAGACTTTTATGGAAACTATACCATCAAGAAGGAATCAGAGGCAAACTGTACTACTGGATGCAAGATTTTCTCAGAAAAAGGAAAATGAGAACAGTACTAAGGGGAAATTACTCATCATGGAGGGAAGTGACTAGCGAAGTTCCACAGGGCTGAGTGCTGGCACCAATTATGTTTTTAGTATTTATAAATGACATAGATAATAATATTGGAAATGAAAGCTATTTAAATATGTTTGCCGATGATGCAAAAATACAAAGGAGAATTACTAATATAAACCCTTGTAAAGAGCTACAAGAAGAATTAAATAAACATCATGAATGGAGTAATACATGGCAAAATGGAATTCAATGTGGACAAGTGTCATGTAATCAAGTTTGGTAAAAATGGGAAGAGACCAGATTGGGATTATAAATTAGGAAGTAAAACCCTACACACATCAGAAAGACAGAAGGACTTAGGTGTGATTATCAATAACAGACTAACTCCAGCAGACCACATAAATGAAAAGGTAAGGAACATGTATACACTGTTTGCAAATATGAGAATAGCACTGATATACATTAATGAAGACATGCTGAGGAAGATAATAACATCTTTCATCAGACCAACTCTGGAGTATGCATCAGTAGTCTGGAATCCTCATCTCAAGAAACATATCAATAAGACTGAAAAAGTTCAAAGGGCTGCTACAAGATGGGTACCAAGCTTAAGGGATCTAAGTTATGAAGAAAAATTAGAAAAACTGAATCTGCCAACACTACAGGAGAGAAGAAAAAAAGGAGACATGATTATGCTATATAAATGCATAGCAGGGAAAGAGAAAATCGACATAAATGAATATATAACCTATGGGGAAGTATCAGGAAGAAGACACTGCAAGAAACAACATAAAAGAGAGGTGATAAAGACGTAAGTAAATTTAGTTTCCCAAATAGGGCAACTGATCAGTGGAATGCACTACCGAATGAAATAGTGTGTGTCAAAACAATTCATAAACTTAAGGAGATGTATGATAAAAATGGTTTAAGACACAGGACAATACAAGTTTGACTCATTTCTGTAA
>JAGKTI010006934.1:0-19853 GCA_018397915.1 Birgus latro | reverse complement strand
CAGCAGGGAAGGAAGGTTGCTGGTTCGTTGAAAGCAGTGATAAGAAACAGGGAGGTGAGCATGGAAGTGAAAAAGTTGTTACATGACAGTATTGTGATACCAACTCTGACATATGGAAGTGAAGCTTGGACCCTGTTGGAAGGACAGAAGTCAAGAGTGAGAGCAGTGGAAATGAGTTATTTGAGAGGAGCATGTGGAGTCACATGGAGAGACAGACTAACAAATGAGGAATTGAAGGAGCGTTGTGGTGTGGTTGAGGACGTGATGTGAAGCGTTAGGAGAAACACGTTAAGGTGGTTTGGGCATGTGGAGAGGATGAAGAGTGAAAGACTGACGAGGAGAGTGTATGTGAGTGAGGTGGAGGGGGCGAGAGGGAGGGGGAGGCCGAGGATGAGATGGAGGGATGGAGTGGAGAGGTATATGAGAGAGGGGGGTGTGATTTGGGAGCGTAGTAGTGAAATGGCAGGGGACAGAGTGACATGGAGGCGATTTGTTTGTGGCCACCCCGTGAGGGATTGAGGCATCTGGCGATAGATAGATAGATAGATAGATAGATAGATAGATAGATAGATATATATACACACACACAGTAATCATTCGATTATACGGACACTCCGTATCCGAACAACGGGCCTTGGCTCTATTATATTCGTATCTGGATTTACTTGTCTGTATCTATCTATCTATTGCCAGACGCCATAATTCCGTAAGGGGTGGCCACTTGACTTTGAGTTATTTGTTTTACAGGGAAGGGCACTAACCCTCCACCAACCCAGTTGTTGACACGTAGGGAACACGTATGGTTTAGTTATATGGTTGTAAATGGTTTCTTGGCTTACAGGAAACCATTTGGCTTGTCACTCAATGTAAAGCCACCTGTAAAGAAAGGAAAAGCAATAAGAAGTGACAGGAAAGATGGGAGAAATAGAAAGAGAGGAGGGCAGGCACAGAAACAGAATGATAAAGGCTAAGGAAGAAGTAGGCAGGCCTACATCAAGTGAGTGGATGATGGTCAGCACCACCTCTTTATCTAAGCATAAAATTTCTGACATCACTGGCTGTGTGGCCTAAAAAATAAAAAAAATCAGTTTGGCGGCTGGCCGGCCTCTCTGACCGGGCACAGGTAATAAATCCTAATCCACAAGCTGAACAAATATGGCTATCCAGGTCCTCACTGAATGGTCAAAGTCCCCCGCTGACCAGATCACTTGGACACTACTGGCCGCACGCAAGTACAGTGATCCCTCATTTATCCAGACATAATAGAACCAAATGCATGTCCGGGTAGTGGCAACACCCGGACAATGAATGCTATTCCTCTACCACACCCAGACCCTACCTATAACCACCTCCAACCTATGCCTAACTTATTTGTACAGTACTTATGCTTAATATGGCAGTGTTTTCTGGTCATTCAGGTATATTTAGACATCAAAACAAACATAGGAATATCCAAAGTAATGCTAAACACCAAGAAAACCAAGCAGAAAAAACAACTGAAAACAAAAAAACATCCTACCTAAACACCACTGTATGTACAGTACCCCCTCCTTATTTTGACAGTGTTTTTCAGTCATTCTGCCATATTCTGACATCAGCACATACATAGGATTATCCAAAATAATTTATTAAAAAAAATAAAACCTATACACCACTGTTTGTACAGTAACCCTCCTAATTTTGGCACTATTTTCAGGTCAATCTGCCACATTTAGTCATCATAACACATATAGGAATATCCAAAGTAATGCTGAACACTGAGAAAACCAAAAAAAGTGAAAACCAAAAAACACCCTGCATGTACAGTAACCTTACTAATTTTGGCACTGTTATCAGGTCAATCTGCCACATTTAGACATCAAAACACACATAGGAATATCCAAAGTAAAGCTAAGCACCAAGAAAACAATAAAAGAACAAACAACAACATAAAAAACACCGAAAACCAAAAAACACACTACAGTAAGACCTCACTATAATGGACTAATTGGGGCTCAGGCCAGTCCGAAATATGTAATTTTCCAATAAAAGCGACATCCGGACTTACCCCTGCTAATCCGGACTTTTTCCGATATATCAGACATTAGTCTGGATTGCATCAGTGGTTTTCACCACCATTACAGTATTGTACTGTGTTATACCTTCACTACATTAATCAAATGGTATAATAATACTGTACTGTCACTGAAAAACATGTCTTTTACTTGTCTTATTGTGGTGAATATAGCTGAAGTTGTCAGGCAGTCCGGACTGCTTTCTGGCTTTATCGGACTTTTTCCGATATATAGGAGTTTAATCCGGTAGCTCCTCGAGTCGGATAAAAGCAAATTCCGGTCTACTGAAGTCCGTTATATCGAGGTTTTACTGTACTTATACATGACTGTATGTACAGTACCCCTCCTAATTTTAGCACTGTTTTCAGGTTAACCTGCCATATTTAGACATCAAAACACACACAGGAATATCCAAAGTAATGCTAAACACCAAGAAAATCATGAAAAAAAAACACTGAAAAACAGAAAACACCCGACTTATACACGACTGTACATACAGTACCCCTCCTAATTTGGGCACTGTTTTCAGGCCAATCTACCATATTCAGACATCAAAACACACATAGGAATATCCAAAGGACTGTAATGTGAAACACCAAGACCATTAAAAAAAAAAAAACACTGAAAACCAAAAAACACCTGACTTATACAAGACTGTATGTAAAGCACCCCTCCTAATTTTGGCAGTTTTCAGGTCAATCTGCCATTATTAAACATCAAAAGACAGATAGGATTATCCATATTAATGCTAAACATCATGAAAACAATGCACAAACAACAGCCAAAAAAAAAAAACTGACGATGGTATGAAAATCTGTTGTCAGTGATGAGTGACTGCCCTCGGGGCTATAGGGGGAAAAAAAAAAAAAGGCAAATATGCCACTGTAAACTAATTATACTGGTACAGTTCATATACCATCATCTTTGCTGGTGTTTATACTATAAGATAAACTAATAAAAACACACAAAACTGACAAGCAGGAATAGTGATCAAGAGTAAAACATACCTTCATATAACTTCCCATCATCCTAATTCAAAATTCTGTCAGCATCTTCCAAGAGTTAAGAATATGTCTAGATGCAGAATTTCATGAGCTTTCTCGCGGTCACCATGGAATTTCCATACGACCAACAGTAGTCAAATAAAACGCTAAAAACTTTGAAAACTCACGAGTCAATGCTATCACCACGGAACAGGGTAAGGACTGTGGGTGTGAGGGGGGAAGCTGGGAGGGTATGGAGGAGGGGCAGGAGGGGGGGAGGAAGAGGTGAGGCTGTGGGCATGATTCTCTCCTTTCTGTCAACAGGCGGACAGGTGCTTTTGCATTACATTTATTCATGGCTTGCGGTCTGCTGGATGCTGCGTGGCCATGCAGAAACACAATGCAGCTGTGACTGGGGAACTTTCGACCTTTGATAGAGAAGTGGACTGCCACTGTCGCTGAACGTGTACTTGCGGCCTGTGGTCTGTGTTCGATGGAGGTGGTGGTTGGGAAAGACTTAGTCCCTGTGGCCGTGCGACATTAGATATTCAGTGGGAATGGACACACACATATTGAAACTGCTTGCGGGTTACAATCGTATTATTCGGGTGCTGGAGGTTCGTTGGGAGTG
Organism: Birgus latro; assembly: GCA_018397915.1. Taxonomy (NCBI): domain Eukaryota; kingdom Metazoa; phylum Arthropoda; class Malacostraca; order Decapoda; family Coenobitidae; genus Birgus; species Birgus latro. The sequence goes on along the minus strand of JAGKTI010006934.1, from coordinate 16,185 downwards.
ATAGGACGAGTGCGCAATTTTGACTATTCATTATGGGGGCAGGTGGATATTTTAGCACTGGTTGTGGGTTACAGACTACTTCCCTCTCACGGTTCAAGCCCAGCGGCCATGATACCAAATGTTTGGACATGTTGACTGGCCGGTGGAAGTTCTCGGGCCCTTTTACATCTGGATAATAGCAAGCAAATTCGGATAATGGTTTAATAGAACCTACGCCCAGCATCCGGATAATGAACACATTCGGATAATGAACGTCTGGATAATTGAGAGATCACTGTATATGAAAATCCTTACCGATGTTAACCTATGAATAAGGTGAAATCAGCATGATTATTTTTTTATTCATAAAATGGGGTATATACAGCTTTGTAGTGACATATGTACAGTCTTCAGAGATATTCCAGCAAAACTAAATTCAAGTACAGTGATCCCTTGATTACAGCAGTTTTCTTCATCACTGCAAGATAAAATCTGCACTCCTGCCGTTATTGTGCATTTTTTGGCTAAAATACAACATTACCATGCACCTGCAGTGGTTTCTGTTAACAATGATGGTAGCATATAAACACAGGGTGCTAAGTGGCAAAATGTATTGAAAAATGAACCGAGCCACATGCATTTAAAATTGCCAATGGTCAAATCATTGGAAGAGCGATGCTTAACACAATGGTTTTCTCTGGTATGTCTGTACAATGAAAGAGCAAATCATTGGTTTTCAATCAAATGATTATCAGGATATGTCTGTATCATTGGTTTTCAATCAAATGATTATCAGGATATGTCTGTATCAACAACAAAAGAGCATTGGTTAATAGAAAATGATGAAAAAGGCACAAAAGGATGAAATGTGTACCATACTGAGACCTGAAATGGGCTCGAGGTAAAGGATTCTGAGGCTAGAGGGTGGAGAGTTAGTAGTCTCCACCATCTGGAAATAATTTCTTGAGAAGGGACTCATCATTTTCATCCCTCAAAACCAACAGAAACCACAGATTTTGCACCATCATCATTGGCAGAAACCAGCTTGTGTGTGGTAACTTTTTTTTTTCCCTGAAAAATGTGCAATAATGACAATTGTGAAGATTTTCATCTTGCAATGAGAAGAAAAACAGCTGTAACCAAGAACAAGGAGTAGACTGCAGCACAAGTCGAGCAAGGCAGTACTTCCAAGGTGGATGGAAAGCTGATGACAGGGAGAGCTGAAGCTCCCATTTCATCAGGTCTCAGGACTAGCTCCTGACCATTCCCGTATGCTGAACTTTTTCAGTGCTTCAGTAACACAAAGAGTAGGCCAGCATGCTCTCCAATACAAGTTTCTCTAACTGTCAACACCAAACTACATGCATAGTACTGTACACACTACACATCCTTTTCAAAATTAAAAAAGGAAAAATGGCGGTATTCAAACAAGCCTCAGAGTCGCGGGGGAACCATATATGCCCCCACCATCCGCCCTTCTCCCGGTGACGACTCAACGAGGAGCCTGGAATCACTGTCTAACTCACTCCTTCTTCATTTCTGCAACTTTCGCAGCCTTTCCTCTAACTTTCGCACTGCTGAGCACCACCTCTCCTCCTCTAAACCTCACCTTCCCTTCCTAACTAAGACTCAGCTGTCTGAAGTAACTGACAGCAAACCCTTTTCTGTATCCTCCTATTTTCTCTATGCTCATTCCAAAGCCAAATGTGGTTGTTGTGTATATGTAAAGTAAGTCCTCGTATTTCGACGAATTTTACTTCGACGCTTCATTTTTCGCGAAAGAAAAAAGTTTCCAACATGTCGCAAACTTCGTCATTTTCTCCCAATCTTCGTCGCCGCTTCCAGATGGCAGCCGACACTCAGCAGACGACGCATACCGATGTTCATTTGTTGGCGGCCATCTTGTGACCACCCTGCCCTCTATCGATACAGTGGCAGTACTACAGACCCCTTCACCATTGTGTTTTTTGTGCGACTGAGAAGCAGAGGATTTTGCAGCTCACTGATGCCATATTCATTGTTCGACAGCTTCAGGAAAAATATATTGGCAAGAAAAGGGAATTGTATTTTGTTTTTGTTGATTTGGAAAAGGCCTTTGACAGAGTCCCTAGAGAGGTGGTGAAGTGGGCAATGAGAAAGCTAGGGTTGGAAGAGTGGCTGGTTAGGGTGGTTATGGCCATGTACGTGGGTGCTCACACTCAGGTAAGGGTGAATGGAGCTTTGAGTGATGAGTTTCCCGTGAATGTTGGTGTGCATCAGGGGTCAGTTTTGAGTCCCTTGTTGTTTATCATGGTGCTTGAAGCCCTCTCACGTGACTTCAGAGAGGGACTCCCATGGGAGATGTTGTATGCTGATGATTTGGTGTTGATTGCTGAGAATGAAGGGGAGGCTGAGGAAAGATTTAAGAAGTGGAGAGATGGTATGGGGCACAAGGGCTTAAGGGTAAATGCAGATAAAACAAAAGTGATGATATCTAGGGTTGGTGGCGGTACAATCAGAGGAGAGGGAGAGTGGCCATGTGCAGTTTGCCACATGGGTGTGGGAAGTAATTCCATCTTGTGCAGTGTTTGTGATAAGTGGGTGCACAAGAGATGTAGTGGTATCAGAGGTAGACTGCGAGATAATGCTGATTTCATGTGTGCGGTGTGTCGGGGAGAGCAGGCAGAGATTGTTAGGCATGAGAGGGTTGAACCTGCAGGTGAGTCTCTTGAGTGTGTGGAGGAGTTTTGTTATTTGGGAGACATGTTATGTGCCGGAGGTGGGGCTGGAGTTAGCTCGGTTGCTAGAGTGAGAAGTGGTTGGAAGAAGTTCAGGGAGCTGTTGCCTCTCCTGACATTGAGAGGACTCTCCTTACGTGCTAAGGGGTCTTTGTATGCAGCATGTGTTAGGAGTGTGATGCTGTATGGTAGTGAGACCTGGGCAGTAAAGGAAGAAGATATTCGCAGGTTTAAACGTACAGAAATGACAATGATTAGGTGGATGTGCAGTGCGTCCCTGCGTGCAAGGCCTGGGGGGGCTGGGTTTACGATAGAAGAGTTGAGAGGTAGGATGGGACTGGAGTGTATTGGTGCTGTGATGAGGAGAGGTAGGCTGAGGTGGTTTGGACATGTGGAGAGGATGGGGGATGATAATTGGGTACAGAGGGTGAGAAGTGTTAATATTGGGGGAGGGGTTGGGAGGGGTAGACCGAGAAAGACATGGGACGAGGTCATTAAATGTGACTTAAGGGTTAAGGGACTGAATAGGGAGGCTGCCAGAGATCGAGCAGCGTGGAGAGCCGCCATTAGGTGACCAAGGCCGACACATGCAAGCATGTTGGAGCCTTCAAAAACGAAAACGAAAACGAAAACGAAAACGAAACGAAAACTGAGGAGGGGTTGACAGCCCGAGATATGTTGCCTGACTGGGGCTCCTGACAGCACCATAAGGACGCTCAGAAAAAACAAGGCAACTCTAAAAAAGCAGGTGAGTGCACGCAAAATAACAATAAAGTAAATGTGTCTGTGTTTTTTCCCTTAATCTTTATTTGTGCCACAGTTTTTTACTGTATCAATATCCACATAATGGAGTTAGTTTTTAGAGTTAACCAACCAAGTGTTAGTTAGAACAATTCAGGGGAAGAATATACAGTACTGTAATGAAAATCGGTAATGTTGGTTACTGTTATGTTGCATCATACACCTAAGGAAGAACAAGGAACCTCTCAACAAGCAGGTGAGTGCATGCAAAATAACAATAAAGTAAATGTGTGTTTTTTTCCCCTCAACCTTTATTTGTGCCACGGTTTTTTACTGTATCAATATTCACCTAATGGAGTTAGTTTTTAGAGCGCAACCAGACGCACAAGCCTAGACACAGCAGAGGTGGACGAAATGGCTGTAAGATACCACTTGACACACTACGACTTAGACTCAGGTGTGGTTGACATAACAGAGGAAGAGGTGAACTTTAGTGAAGAGAATGAAAAAGCCAGATCACACTGCACAGGGGAAGATGACCACCCAGAAATTGTCCCACAGCCTGTCCACCATAACTGACAAGGCAACAACCTTCGAGACATACACCGGGAGTATGCCTGAGGCTACCCAGATCCTATCCACCTTGAATGATCTGAAGTCTCAAGTGATGGCAGTCCACAAAAGAAACATACTGCAGCAGAGACAAGCCAGGATCACACGATTTTTTAATGTGACACAGAATGTGGCTGCTATTATGCAAGACTTAGACGTGACAGGAGAGGAGGAGGAAGGAGGAAAAGTGGACAGAGAGGAAGTGGAGTTGCTGGAGCCAGAATTCGACTTTGAGGGCTTCGGCTTAGGTGATAGGGCTTCCCCAGAGACGCCCATGTCACCTAGTAATTAGCCCATCCACCCTCAACACACCTTCACCTGCCACTCATGCCAATGTTTACTTTATTTCTGGTAAGGATTTTTGGTGTTGGAGCTATTTATAACAGGTCTAATGTCATTTCAGGTACATGTTTATTGTGTTATGCTGTATAAGCAACTAGTAAACACTTCATATTTAATTTTGTGTAGGGCCTGTTTGGTGTTACAGTACTCTGATAGGGTAGGTAGCTGTCCCACTGGAACACCCATCTATTTTTCCCATTGATTCTTAACATCACACTTCGACGATTCACGTTTTGCGACGTTTTGGCGGAACATGGAAACAGCGAAAAATGAGGACTTACTGTACGCAACAACTTACCTTGCTCTCGTGTTCCTGAACCTGATTCTTCTGAATTCTCTACTTTCTGGCTTCAGCTTTCCTGTCATTCTCTGACTAAATATATCAGTGTTGTTTACTTATCCCCTAATTCTACTGACTATAAAAAATTCTTTGACTATCTTACTTCCACGATGGAACACAATCTATCCATTTCTCCTTTCTCTGAAATCTCCATTCTAAGAGATTTCAATGTTCACCACCACCTTTGGCTCTCCTCTCCTTTCACTAATCTACCTGGTGAACAAGCCTACATCTTTTCTATCTTTAGTGACCTAGAGCAGCTTGTACAGAACCCTACCCGTATCCCTGACTGCCTTGCAGACAGCGCCAGAATACTTGACCTCCTCCTTACACTGTTAATCTTTCCTCTCCATTGGGCTCCTCTGATCACAACCTTATTACCTTAACCTGTCCTATCACTTCGGTACGGCCTGTAAACCCTCCAAAGAAACGTTCATTGTAACACTTTGGAGCTGTGAATTGGGAAGCCCTAAGCCAGTACTTTTTTTTTTCCCTAGAATGATTATTGCTTCCATGGCCGAGAGCCATCTGAGTGTGCCATGCGCATTACGGAGGTTATTCTCTCGAGCATGGAAGCATTACATTCCCTTCTCATATCCTATGATCAATGCAAGAAAGCCTTGGTTTAATCACACTTGTTCTGATGCTGTCCACAACAAGGAGAGGGCCTATAAAAGGTACCAAAGTCAACCCACCCCTGAATCACATCTTTTTTTATGTTTCCTCCCGAAATCATACTAAGTCTGTCCTTCGCTCTGCTAAAAATAATTTCTTCCGTACTAAATGCTCTCAACTCCCCAACTCGAATTCTACCCGCTCCTTCTGGCACCGTGCCAAAAACCTTTCTAACAACTTTACCTCATCATCCTTCCCTCCTCTTTTCTACTCTGATAGCTCTACAGATATTTCTTCTATTGATAAAGAATCTCTTTGCTCAGACTTTCTCCTCCAATTCCACCTAAGATGATTCCAGTGCTGTTCCTCCATCACTTTCCCCCTCTGACTTCCTCATGGCTGACAGTAAAATTTCTTCTGCTGATGTATTTTCTGCCATCACTGGCCTCAATACTAACAAGGCATATGGGCCTGATGGAGTCCCTCCTGTTGTCCTCAAAAACTGTGCTTCTGTGCTTACATCCTGCGTAGGTAAACTCTTTTGCCTTTGTGTACCAACTTGTACCTTTCCTTCTTGCTGGAGGTTTGCTCTCTTCAGCCGGTCCCAAAGAAGGGTGACCATTCCCAACTCTCTAACTATCGTCCAATTGCTTTAACATCCTGTCTCTCAAAAGTTTTCGAGTCAATTCTTAACAGAAAAATCTTAAAGCATCTTTCCTATCACAACCTTCTTTCTGACTGTCAGTATGGGTTCCATCAGGGATGCTCCACTGGCAATCCCACCTACCTTTCAGACTCCTGGTCATCCTCCTTTCGGGACTCTGCCGAAAGCTTTGCCACTGCACTTGACATCTCAAAGGCTTTCAATCGAGTCTGGCATAAATCTTTAATTCCCAAACTGCCCTCCTACGGTTTCTATCCTTCTATCTGTGCCTTCATTTATAGCTTCCTTTCAGGTCATTCTATAGCCGCTGTTGTAAACAGCCATCATTCTTCTCCTAGATCTATCAACAGTGGTGTTCCTCAGGGCTCTGTCCTATCACCAACTCTCTTCCTTTTATTCATCAATAACCTTCTAAGTTGTTCAACTAACTCTATCCACTCGTATGCTGATGATTCCACACTTCACCTATCCAGTCAGTTCCCACAACGTCCATTAGCAGTTACTTCAACAAACAAGGGATGAAGCTATGACACACTAATGTCTGACTTGGCTCGTATCTCTGACTGGGGTAAAAATAATCTTGTTTTTAATGCATCAAAGAATCTTATACCTATCAGCCTGACAAAATCTTCCACAGGAGTACCCACTAATATTTAATACTATCCAGCTCAATCCTGCATCATCCTTGAATATGCTTTGGGTTTCATTCACTAGGGACTTACCTTGGAAAGATTATATTACATCTCTTGTAAAATCTGCTTCCAAGAGACTGGGTGTGCTAAGCTGACTCCATACCTTCTTTACCCCTCCACCGTTGTTGAACTTATACATGGGTTTTATTCACTCCTGTGTGGAGTACAACTCTCATGTGTGGGGAGGTTCCCCACATACAACTCTTCTCAATAGGGTGGAGTCAAAGGCTTTTTGTCTCATTAACTCTCCTCCTCCTCTTACTGCCTCCTTTCAACCTCTGTCTCTTTGCCGCACTGTTGCATCTATATCTCTTTTCTATCGCTACTTCATTGGTCATTGCACCTCTGAACTGTCTGCTTGCATCCCTCCATCTCTACGATGTGCACGTACAACCCGTCTAGCAACAAACTCTCATCACTTTTCTGTCCAACTCTCTAATGCAAGAGTTAACCGTTACTCCCAGTCCTTCTTTTATGCAACAGGTCAACTCTGGAACTGTCTCCCTCTGTCTATTTCCTACCTCCTATGATCTCCAGTCTTTCAAACATGGTGTGTCCAGGCATCTCGAAATGAATGGATCTTGAACTCGGCTTTCTTTGGTATTTTGTTTTTTTTTCTTGGAAAGATTGGTTTGCGGGCTCCTGGTCTTTGGTTCCTTCTTTCTGGGGGGGGGGAAGAAAAAGAAAAAAAGAAAAAAAAAGTTCCCCTAAGACAAGGGCATGGAATGACGATGAATACAGGAGATGTTGTCAGACATGGTTAGATGTCTACAGGAAGTGATTGAGAAAAGCACCAACATAATTCTGATAGGTGATTTTAATTGTAAAGAGGTGAACTGGGAGGAATGGGACTCAGGAGGCAGTGAAGATTCGTGGGGCACTATATTGTTAAATATAGCAATGGGTCAAAGAAGAGACAGTGATGACATGCCAGCAAGACTAGATTTACTGCTAAGCAAAGAACCTAACGTAACTGAATGTTTGAAATAGCAGTAATCCCTCCACTATCCGACGTAATAGAGCCAAAGGCATGTCCGGACATTGGTCTTGTCCGAATATTGGGCCTGAAGCTCCAGGACCGGTCATTCATGACCCTAACCTAACCTAGCCTAAATCAGAAAACTACCTCCCTACCGGACATGTATAGCACTTATTTAGATCCCTTTTCACATAAATAATGCACACAAAGCATGAATTAATTGAATTTTAACCAAAAAATGATGATTTAGAGGTGAGTAAGGCATAGGTGCTCAGAACTTGCCAGTGTAGTATAAGTCAGTATCGGACATGGAAATCATCTTTTCTCACATTTTATGCACTATGTTATTGGATACAAAGCATCAAATACAGTAAATGATGTAAATTGTTACCAGAAAAATGGTTAGGTTAGGTTAGGTTAGGTTAGGTTTGGTTAGGTTAGGTTAGGTTAGGTTAGGTTAGGTTAGGTTATGACCGGACATGAAATTCACTGGCATTCACCTTTTTCACAGCTAGTGCACTAAAATAATTAACACAAAGCATGAATTAATTTAAATTTTACCCCAAAAGAATGAATTTGAGGTAAGTTAGGCTCAGCTGTTCACTGTTCACTGAGTTGGCAGCTTTGTTTAGGTACAGGACATGAAAATCATTGGCATTCACATTTTTCACAGCTGGTGCACTTCAATACTAGTGGTAACCATGCATGAAAAAATTAAATTAAAAGCAGGAAATTATGATTAACAAAATGGTTAGATTAGGTTAGGTTATGACCAGACATGAAATTCACTGGCATTCACCTTTTTCATAGCTAGTGCACTGAAATAATTAACAAAAAGCATGAATTAATTTAAATTTTACCCCAAAAGAATGAATTTGAGGTAAGTTAGGCTCAGCTGTTCACTGAGTTGGCAGCTTTGTTTAGGTACAGGACATGAAAATCATTGGCATTCACCTTTTTCACAGCTGGTGCACTTCAATACTAGTGGTAACCATGCATGAAAAAATTAAATTAAAAGAAGGAAATTAATGGTTAGGTTAGGTTAGGTTATGACTGGACATGAAATTCACTGGCATTCACCTTTTTCATAGCTGGTGCACTTAAAAACCATGCATGAAAAAATTAAATTAAAAGCAGGAAATTATGATTAATATTTAGGGAAATTTTTTAACACATTTACAGCATGCTGAAAACAGTTTAGACATGAAAATCTTTATGGTAATCATCTTGCACACAAATCAAAGGCATTCACCTTTTTCATAGCTGGTGCACTTAAAAACCATGCATGAAAAAATTAAATTGAAAGCAGGAAATTATGATTAACATTTAGGGAAATTTTTTAACACATTTACAGCATGCTGAAAACAGGTTAGACATGAAAATCATTATGGAAATCATCTTGCACACAGTTTATGCATGAGATTAATGATATGGAAAGAACAAAACAAGGAATTTTGATGAAGTTAGGGTACTTACGAAAAAAAAGTCGCCGACCTGATGTATAACCCGCTCGATCATCTCAGACTCTGACGGAAGACCTTGCACCTGACACACCTTTGCATTTGACAATCACCAGCACTTCTCACCAGCACTTTCCACAATGTTTTCTTTTGCATAACTGGGATCACATCACTTCACTGCACTGTACTTAACAGTAAATTCCCATGTGGTCTAGTGACGAGTCCTGGAGAATTTAGTCGCTGTCAGAGTCCAAGATGAGCTGACGGAGGCGGCGTAGGGGCCTCCTGGTGGGACGTGGTGATATGCTATCCACTGCAGAGGACTCTGAAGATAGACGCAAACTAACATCCAGTGGTGACTCCGCCATACCTGATGTGCTGGGCTGTGGCTTGGAGCTAGAAAGCCTGTCTTGGTGAGATGATGGTGTGGAGCGAGAGTTGACGACGGCAGGGTTGACTGGCCTGAAAATACTGTCAATGGTGGACTGACGCAAGCAACGACGATTCTGACGATTAATGATGCGCTGCCTGAAAGCTCGCACTTCACCCACAAATCCCAAGGCCCCATCTCCCTGTCGCAGTCCGGCTGTTCTAGGTAGTCAAGGACGAACTCCACATATTCCCCGAGTGTGCTCAGCCTGGGGATGGTTGGGGTAGTGGCAAGCCGTGAGGAGTCCGCATCATCATCGCTGTCCTCGTCGGAATCTTCCTGCTTAGGTACTCGGACCGGCAACAGTAGATGCGATCTTGGTATCAGACATGATCTGATAGCCCAGGATCATCCTCGTCGTCATCCAACCACTCACGCACTTCGTCGACATCCACATTGTCTCCACCCGCACGAAGCCTTGCATGGAAGTCATCCACGTCAAAACCTAGAAAATCGTGCACAACGTCACTTCCATGAAGCAGCCGAGACCAACCATTTTCTAAAGTCTTGACAGAGACTTCCTTCCATGCACTGGAAAAGTTGTAGATGGCAGACTTGAGGTTGTATCGGCGAGGGTTTTCGACAGTTTTTTGTCCTCGCATGTCTCGTCCTTCCCTGCGATCGTCCTTGTCCTCGTACACAACCATCACCTCGTCCAAAAACTTCTGTCGGTACAGCCTCTTCGTTGCCACAATCACTCCCTGGTCCATTGGTTGGATGAGAGCAGTCGTATTAGGTGGCAAAAACAGACACCTTATGCAGCCATTCTCAGCAACCAAGTCCTTCTCAGATAGATGCGCAGGTGCATGGTCTCGTGGGATTTTCAGTGTCTCCGTCTGATAACGAATAACCTCCTTTACAAAGTGTTGGTGGAACCAATTTCTGAAGATCTTGGTTGTGAACCAAGACTTCAGAGAATGATACCACATGACAGGAAGGGCATCCATTAACCTACGAAGGCACCTAGGCTGCTTTGCATGGCCTACAATAACGGGTTTGAGCCGGTGCATGCCGTTAGCATTTGCACAGCACAAAGCAGACACCCGTTGCTTGGAGAGCTTTGGACCAGGCACACGCTTCTCCGTCTCCTCTGCAATAGTGTTTGTGAGTATTGAACGGTAAAATAGGTCAGTTTCATCAGCGTTGTAGACTTGACCGAGAGTAGGCCCTCCCTGCCGAAACTGTTCTATTCCTTCGTCGTTAGCGTCCAGAGCTTCGCCATGGGCCTTACGGTTGGTAAGTCCGTGTCGTACCTTGAACGCGAAGAGCCAACCTTCAGATGCCTTGGAGTCTGAGGTGTCGTGTAGCCTTGCGAACTTCTCAGCAGCAGCTTTCAGCTCCGTTCCACGTACCAACACACCAGCAGCACGTTGTTGTCGATACCAAATCAGCGTGGACCGGTCGATGTCTGCATACTTAGGAGTAAACATCACCTTCCTCTCCAAGTTTTGTTTGGTCTTCAAAGCGAAATCAGCCGTGTACTGCTGTAGTTTGTCTCGGGACTTCTTAATATCAAACATGGTGGAGAGAGGGAGGTTGAATTCACAATGAATCCGTAATGTCGGCCACATGACGTCCACCTTCTCCAACACCTCCTTCTTCTTCTCTAGAGTCAGAACCACTTTCTTCCTCTTTTTAGGCGGCGGGGCCATCATCACACACATGATGAAGAAGGTGAAGAGCAGCATCAAGCCCTGCAGGAGGTAGGGTATCACCACAAAAGCAATCACTTCGGCCGCCATTGTCGGAGCGTGTTTACGAGGCAGGAACAGAGTGGGAAATGGGACTGACAGAGAGGTGCGAGGCGCGAAAACACACTATTGGCGTGTGCGGGAAATTCAAAGTGACGCAGTCCAAAAAATTTGGATTTTTTTTTGGATTTTTTTCGAATTTTTGGGCATTTTGGGAGGTGGACAGCCCACGATGTCTGAATAGTGAGGTATCCGAATAATGGGCTTCCATATAGTAGAGAGATTACTGTAACTGTGTCCTACAGGAAAAAGTGATCATGTGGTCACTGAATTCAAGATGATAAAAGGGAACGTGGTACCAAGAGATGAGCTTTATAGGCAGGGAAGATACAACTTTGGGAAACCAAACTTTACAGGATTGAAGAAATTTTTCGAAAATGAAGACTGGAGAAAATTCAGAGAAACAAGAGAGATGCAGAGGAAGTGGGATATCTTTCTAGACTTCTATAATTCGGGAGTGGAAAAATATGTTCCAAGAGTAAGTGGGAAGGAAAACAGGGAGAAGGATTGGTTTAACACAAGGTGTATGATAGCAAAAAAAGAAAGACATGCCATGGAACAACTGGAGAAAGAGAGGTCATAATGGAACAATGGAAGAATATAGAAGAACTAGAAATGAATATACAAGAATACGTAGCGACCATCATCCACTCACTTGATGTAGTGTTGCCCACTTCTTCCTAAGCCTTTATCATTCTTTTTCTGTGCCTGCCCTCCTCTCTTCCTATTTCTCCCATCTTTCCTGTCACTTCTTATTGCATTTCTTTCCTTTACAGGTGGCTTTACATTGAGTGACAAGCCCAATGGGTTCCTGTATTCCAGGAAACCATTTACAACGCTGGGTAGTAACCATATAACCAAACCATACGTGCTCCCTACGTGTCAACAAGTGGGTTGGTGGAGGGTTAGTGCCCCTCCCCATAAAACGAATAACTCAAAGTCAAATGGCCACCCTTTACAGGATTGTGGCGTCTGGCGATAGATAGATAGAAAGACGCAGAGAGGAAGGAAGGAACTTTGAAAAAGGTATAATTGACAAATGAAAGGAAGAACCCAAATTGTTTTACAGATTTGTTAAGACAAATTGAAGCAATAGGAGGGAGTCACAAAACTGAAAGTAGAAGGAAAGGTCTATAAAGATGCGGTAATGCAAGCTGAAATAATGAACAAACATTTCCTATTGGATTTCATTAAAGAAAGGGACTTTGTGGAGGGGAAGGGAGTGACTTGATATATAGTGATAAAAGATATAAAAGTGGAAGTGCTGAAGTGTATAAATTACTGGAAACTCAAGATGTAAGGAAAACCTCAGGACTGGATGGAATCTCTACTTGGGTACTGAAAGAATGCAGAGAACAACTGGCAGATAAGATTCACAGTTTAATTGTGTGTTCTCTGGAAGAAGGGAAAGTGCCTCGCGAATGGAAGAAGGCTAATGTGGTACCAATTTAAAAGGGAGGAAACAAGGAAGAACCCCCAAACTATAGACCAGTGTCCCTGAGCAGCATAATTGCAAAATTTGGTGAGAGAATCCTGAAAGACAGATGGATAAAATATCTGGAGGAGATGAACATTTTGGCTGAAAGTCAGTTTGAATTCAGAAGTGGAAGGTCATGCGTTTCCAACCTGTTGGGCTTTTACTCAAGAGTGATTGACATGTTACAGGAGAGAGACAGTTGGGTGGATTGTGTGGATTTAGATTTGGAGAAAGCCTTTGACAAGGTACCCCACAAGCAACTAATGAGGAAACTTGAGCACATAGGAGGACTGAAGGGAAACCTCCTGGAGTGGTTGAGAGACTTCTTGAGAAACAGACAAATGAGGACGGTAATAAAGAACAAGATGTCTGGATAGAGGGAAGTAACAGGCGGAATCCCAAAGGGCTCGGTGTTAGCACCAGTAATGTTCCGGATTTACATAAACGATATGGTAGATGGAATGAACAGTTATGCAAGTTTGTTTGCTGATGATGCAAAGATCTTGAGGAGAATAGAAGTTGAGGAAGACTGTAAAATGCTGCAGGAAGACCTGGATAGGATTCATGATTGGAGGCGGATGTGGGAAATGAAATTCAACGCAAAAAAAATGTAAAATACTGGAAATGGGTAAAAGTATCAAGAGGCCATCACTGAATTACATGATGGGTAATGAACAAATCACAAAAGCGACAGAAGAGAAAGATTTGGGAGTGCTAGTCCAGGATAGTTTGTCACCTGAAAAACACATTAACAAGACAGTCTAAGAGACATACAATCTCTTGACTAACATAAAGGTGGCATTTCATTACACGGATGAGGATATGATGAAAAAACTGATAGTGGCCATGAGCCCCAGCTTGGAATATGCGGCAATAGTGTGGTCCCAATACAAAAAGAAAGATATAAACAAGATTGAATGAATACAAAAAACAGAAACCAAGAAGGTCCCAAGCCTGGCAGATCTGTCATACAGACAGAGGCTGGAAAAGCTGGATATGTCTTCCTTAGAAGAAAGGAGAGAGAGAGGGGTGGCATGACTGCAATGCTCAGGGCCATGAAGGGAGTAGATAAAATTGATAGAAAAGATCTGTTTGTATGGATGGGAGAGTAACAAGAGGACACAGAATGAAACTGAAAAAAACAAGTTGCTTAAAGGATATCAAGAAATATAGTTCTCCATATATAAATGCGCAGACCCGTGGAATAGCCTGCACAGAGATCATCCAGTCTAAAAACTTTAACGAGTTTAAAGCAAAATTTGACTTATTGAGAAAAAGAGATGGGACCTCACGAGCGTAGCTCATTTCCTGTATATCACAACTAGGTAAGTACAACTACATAAATACACACACACACAACACAATTATACGGTATACTGCATTTTCATTATGGTACATACTCTGCTCCAGGAAGGGAATGCATCCCTGGCAACTGCAACAGCTCTGTTAACCTCCGCTGGACTAGAAACTGGCGCCTCACACAACACGCCACCCGTTGCTGGCTCGGTTACCTGGATGTGAAAATTAACGTTACTGTTTCACATGGATCACACATTTCTCCGTCAAAGTGCAAAGTTAAATCTTAATGGCTATATGGATTATCTGCCTGCATCATTTAGCCACACGGTTCAATATCTGAGGCTGATCCTACCCTACGCTGTCTTGTTAGTGGTAGGCGGTGGCGACAATCATCCACTCACTTGATGTAGTGCTGCCTACTTCCTTACCCTTTATCATTCATTTTCTGTGCCTGCTCTCCTCTCTTCCTATTTCTCCCATTATTCCTCTCACTTCTTATTGCTTTTCTTTCCTTTACAGGTGGGTTTACATTGAGTGACAAGCCAAATGGTTTCTGGTAAGCCAAGATACCATTTACAATGCTGGGTAGTAACCATATAACCAAACCAAACATGCTCCCTATGTGTCAACAAGTGGGTTGTGGAGGGTTAGTGCCCCTCCCTGTAAAATAAATAACTCAAAGTCAAATGGCCACCCATTACGGGATTATGGCGTCCGGCAGTAGATAGATAGATCTGTCTTGTGTATCAGCTAAGCCTGCAGCAACTTGTGAGCCATTTATAAAAGCTTTTAAAACATTAATGTAAAGTACTCAAGTCTTCTGCTTACAATGAATAATTAGAGCTACAGGGAGAGAGAGAGAGAAAAATATATATTTGATTATATTGTTTAAAAGATCCAGTGTTGTGGATAATGCAGACAGAAATATGTTTTAATGAATGATGAAGGATGGACAAGATGATAAGAATATAAGGTGATAAATGCAGAAATCCCCCATTTATCCATAATAATTCAGCCAAGGCCCTGTTGGATAATGCATTTTGATGGATAATGCCATACTAACCCAATCCCACTCTAAGGGGTACAGGTCCTATTGGACCCTATACTGTACTGTATGACTTTAAAAAAAAAGTCAGTATAGGAGGGCAGGCACAGAAAAATAATAATAAAGGATAAGGAAGAAGTAGGCAGCACTACATCATCCACTCACTTGATGTAGTGCTGCCTACTTCTTCCTTATCCTTTATTATTATTTTTGTGTGCCTGCCCTCCTCTCTTCCTGTCTCTCCCATCTTTCCTGTCACTTCTTATTGCTTTTCTTTCCTTTACAGGTGGCTTTACATTGAGCGACAAGCCAAATAGTTTCCTGTAAGCCAAGAAACAATTTACAACGCTGGGTGGTAACCATATAACCAAACCATACGTGCTCCCTACGTATCAACAAGTGGGTTGGTGGAGGGTTAGTGCCCCTCCCCGTAAAACAAATAACACAAAGTCAAATGGCCACCCCTTACGGGATTATGGCGTCAGGCAATAGATAGATAGATAGACTATATTACTGTACATACAGTAATTCATACTACAAAAACTGACATGCAGTAATGCAGTAAATAAATGTCTATCTATCTATCTATTGCCAGACGCCTCAATTCCGCACGGGGTGGCCACAAACAAATCGCCTCCATGTCACTCTGTCACCTGCCATTTCACTACCACGCTCCCAACTCACACCCCTCTCTCTCATATACCTCTCCACTCCATCCCTCCATCTCATCCTCGGCCTCCCCCTCCCTCTCGCCCCCTCCACCTCACTCACATACACTCTCCTCGTCAGTCTTCCACTCTCCATCCTCTCCCCATGCCCAAACCACCTTAACGTGTTTCTCCTAAAGTTTCCCATCACGTCCGCAACCACACCACAACGCTCCTTCACTTCCTCATTTGTTAGTCTGTCTCTCCATGTGACTCCACATGCTCCTCTCAAATAACTCATTTCCACTGCTCTCACTCTTGACTTCTGAACTTCCAACAGGGTCCAAACTTCACTTCCATATGTTAGAGTTGGTATCACAATACTGTCATGTAAC
>JAGKTI010006933.1:0-38765 GCA_018397915.1 Birgus latro | reverse complement strand
CCCCCCACCCCTATAACTGAAGGTTTCCAGACCCATCTCAGACCCACACAATTTATACATCCGTCCTCTCTCTTTCTCTTCTGTATGCTGTTTGTATCATTTAAATATCAGCAGTTTACACAAATAACACACAAAAGGATAATCAGGTGTACTGAACAAAAAAGTGGCTAAGGAAGAGGTGCTACAAAATCTCCAGAGACCTTTAAATGATAAGAAGGCTGTCCTTGAACTTCAGATAGATCAAAAAATAAGTGGAAGTGTTTTTATCTTAACTAGAGATAGAGATTGCACAAGTGAAAGCCATGTTTACTGAAGCATCACGTGTTGCTTTACAAATTTTAGGCAAAAATGAAAATTTAGGTGTCACCATCATCATCATCATCATCACCTTGCTACATTAATTTCACACAAAAATAAAATTTTTGGTACGGTAACACCAGCATTATCGTCATCGTCATTATTACTACTCCAACACAACAACAACAGCAGCAACAAATACTACTACTACTGCTATTACTACTACTACTACAATTCCCTGTTCCACATAATCACACAGAATAGGGAGGCATAGTGACACAAATCAAAGGATGAAGGGAACCCCCAGAATAATCTGTCCAATCTCCTCGTTTCCCTAAGAAATGCAAGGGAAAGATGGTGGTCAAATGGTTAGACACATAGTCTGCTCTCTGAAAAAAAGGCAAGATCAATCCCAGGCTGGAGGAGTATGGAAATCAAAGTAGTTCCTGTTGCTGTTGTGACACCAGATTCATCTGAAATGTGAACCCAGTGAACTGCAGTTTAAACAGCCCTCATCCTGCAGTCTACCACCCTCCTTTTGGGGGACAGGGAAGCAGGTGAGTGATGCATGGATAATCAGGTAGTGTTGCCGCCCAGTTTTATCGATGCCACCGCATGAAAACGTTCCTCTCCAGCACCAAAATGTTCATATTTGCACACAGATACAGATATGACAGGTTTGATTACCAGAGGACTTGTAGCCTACATACTGTGATGTGCTGTATAAACTGTGAAAAGGAAAATATTTCACAAGATATTAAATTATAAAACAGCTAAATTACATGCCAAAAGCTGGACATAAGTAGCTGCATCTTGAGTGATTTTCCAACTTTACCTTTTTTTTTTTTTTATCGTAAAACAGGTCAGGTCACTTTGGCGTGAGAGGAAAAAGACACAGCAATTAGGCAGTTACATAAGGTCATGACATGTGTCAGTGGAGGTTCATGTGTACTGCCAGCACCCACTTCATATGTCCACAACTTCAACTTTGAAAACAGACCTGCAGTCTAGGGGTCATAAGGGACTTTGTAGAACTCTTCCTTTTCTTCTTCCATTCTTTTTATTTACTTTCCATCTTTTCCTACACATATCATTTTAAGGTTGATGTGTTTGACCAGTCAGCACCATACACCTCTGTCCTGCCCCTCCTCCCCCATTTGACCTTTCCCTCTTAAATGAATTTGGCTCTCTTTTGTACTGTTTTTGTTTTTTCTTGGAAGGAACAGTATGCAGGCCCGTGGCCTTTGGTTCCTTCTTCCATGCATAAAAAAAAAAAAAAAAAAAATCTTCGCCAACACAATCCATCCATCTCCATTTTCTCCTTTTCCTCTTCCCCCTTCCTTGTACCTCTATTGCCATTACTTTGTAGCTTTTCTTGGCGATATATTTTGTATATTAGGCATATTTATCTTTTTTTTGTATGATACTGATGCAAACTCTGTCTACATGTCAATCTACCTGTGTGGCTATACATTCATCTATCTGTCTGGTTAACTGTCAGTTTGCCTATCCATCTGTATGTCCATCTGTCTATCTATGTCTATCTAATTATCTACGTCTATCTACCTATGTTTTAATGGCCAGACAGATTAATTCCAGAAGAGGTGGCCACAAATGAATCACCTGCATGTCAGTCTGTCTTCCTCCAACAGGCTGTTCTGTCTGAAAACTATTCCTAAAAGATCAAATGCAACCACAAATGCCCAGCAACAACACACATCCACTGGCCTCTTAAAATCTCTCTCTTCACCCCACTATCTCCCGTTCCTCACTGATAAACGATTATGAATGAGTGACTTGTTGTTGCTGACACAGCCACCTTCATTGTGACTGGCATTAGAGTGATAAAGTTTTCCTCAATGAGGTTAATCTTACTTGCACTGAACAACAAGTAGTGGAATTGAGAGAGAGAGAAGAAAGATGGAGACAGAGAGAGAGATTGTAATGACTGTTCCTTGACAAAAGTAACCATCTATCTACCTATCTATCTATCTATCTTGTTGTTGTATTCACATACCATACCTTTCATACACAAGGTCATTATCAACTGTTTATCACTGGCTTATTACAGGCACTTCTCTTTTTCATCATAGTTGTGGTATCAGGTGCTGCTGCTAATACTCTAGCAGTGTTTTTCCTCAGTATACTGAGTTTTTTCTGCCTCAGAAAAGAGCATGTGACAATTTACATTAATTTTTCATAAGAAACATCCATATCCAGTGAGAGTACCATGCCTGTACAGCACATTTAGATAAAAGAAGAGTCTTTATAGGGTTGCGGGAAGTTTCACTCTCTGTATGAGACACTGCATCTTCAGGGAAAGAAGACAGTAAAGGCTTATAGATAATCAAAATCAGGCACACTACTGTTTACACTATGGAGCATCCTATACACTTGGAATTGGTATTCACAGGCCTCAAACATCACACCATAACACACCCTTTGGAATCTGACCTTGGTGGGTGATGGCATTACTGTGGTATCAGTCAAGAATCCCAAACAATGGGGAATTGTTATGCACTGGAAGGTGCATAGTACATTACAAAGGCAGAAGCTGACATCCTCTTGGATGTCACCCAGGGAGCTCCCAGAACGATGTCTGAGTGGCAAGAAAGATGAAGATCTGAGTGACATCCTCTTGGATGCCACCCTGAGAACTCTGACCAGAGAAACTCTTAATCTTGAAATACAATGTGAGTGACAGGACACCAGACAGGAGTCCAAGCCAAGCAACACTGGACAAAACTCCCACCACCCCCTGGAGTTAAACTCTTATGGGCCACATCCATTAGGAGTGGCTTAACCCTCTAGACTGCCAGCTGTCAAAACAATGAAAACATAGAGCACTGTGTCTTACTGGGGGCCATATTTTGACCTACATGGGAGGCTTCATAACACCTCTTCCTCATTGATATATTTTAACACACTACACATTTTTGTCTTCCTGTATGCAACTGAGATAAACTAGATTTACACTAGAAACAGAAATAGAAAATAAGAGAGAATATTAGAGATTAATATGGGTTACCCTTGGTAAGAAATAAAAGCCATAGTGCACAACATACACGCAGACTATTTATTGTTAAACGTAATCACTCATTATGTAAGCACACACTGAGACTGGCTCTGGGATACAAACCTTACAATATCAATAACCTAACCTAATCTGGCCTGTCCTTTGTAATGGTAAAATTTCTTTAACATTTTCAAGCTCGGGACAACTCTAGTATTCTATTCCTATTCATGTCAGACAATTTTATTCATCTGAGTGTGGGTCATGGGAAGCTGAGTGTTAATACTGATACCATTAACCTTCTCATGGTTAGAATAACTCTAGTGCCATACTGTATTCCAGCAAACACCAAACAATTTCATTCAGCTGGTGATGACTCAAAGTATCCTGAGTGTTATATAACATTTCAAAACTTTGCCTACTATTGCTATAACTCATCTAAATTCAGTATACTGGTAATTTCTCACTACAAACTACCTAATCAAACTTCATCCAGTCATATTCCTACAATTAATCTAGTTAATTCCAACATCAGTAATTTCGGAAACCTATTACAGTACTACAAGGGGACAGATTCATTTCAAGGAGGTCAAATCTACATAAAAGGTGGTCCAAATACTGAACTCCTCTAGCTTGTGTATTGTAGGAATGGCTCAGTCTGCTGGTGTGAAGAACATAGATATTTCTGCTGCTTTGTAAAACTACCAATCAACCATGTAAATTTGGGTGTACAAAAAGAAGAAACTAGAGAGCATAAAGAAAGGTTATGAGAAGCAGAATATGATGCAAGACAAACATTCAGGATGCTGACTGTGCCGTCCCCACAACACACACAAATTTTCCAGCTGTGGCAAAGGGTGATCAATAAACAGACATTCCTGTGTAGTGCTTTCATAATACTGGAGTCACAACAAATCACTAAAGCACAAAGGTGAATACTGCTTAGTTAATTTAGTATACACACTGTAGTTAATTTAGTAACTGTATACACATTTTAGAGTACCATGGTGAGACAGAAAGACAAATGAGGAAGTGGATGAGCATTATGATGTTGATGTGCTAGAAAGTATCAGAAGTATCCTGAGATGGTTGGACCATGTGGAGAGGATGGAAAACAAGATACTGAACTAGAAGAATGTATGTGAGTGAAAGGGACATGGAAGGAGGGGGGAGAGGGGAAAGAACAAAGATGAGAGACTGGGTGGAGATGTATATGAATGAGGGGGATGTGAGCTGGGGAGAGGGTAGCCTATTACCTGAGTAGAGAATGACATGGAGGTGAGTCACTTGCATCCACCCCTTCTGGTCTGGGTATAGATAGACAAATAGATGAACAGTCATATGCACACTAATGGGGAAAGGAAAATCACAGAAAAAAATAATGCAAGGCCTGTGCTACCCCCTTTAAGGAATGTGAACCCAAGGCTAAGCTATCATGGTACCGTACACTGTAAAATTAAAGGCAGGTCTCTCATCTCACCTTCATCACTTAATATATTTGGCCAACACTAATGTATAAATTCAACCTACATGGTTTATCTTTCACCAGACATAGTCTAACTTGTCCTTAGATACTCTAACATTTTCTGTCCTAGCCTGATGTAGACTATTTTATCCTAACCTAATCTAACCTCAACCTCTCACAATCAGAACTCTACTATTCTGTTCCTGTAAATGCAAGATGATTTGATTCAGCTGAGTGAGTGGAGCCTAACATAACTAACCCTAAATATCTTGCCAAACCTACACCCACTGGCCTGATGTACCTGACTGTAAAAACTGTTCAAGCTAATCCCATTTTACCCCATCTTAGGCACTGGGGCCCAAATCTTGTTAACACAGTCCATTTAAGGGTAGATTACCAGCCTACCTACCCTCCTTTTTAGCATTACACAGTCACAAACCATCCAGCCAACTCTCAGGAATTGAACCTACACAGTGCTGTCACTTCTACTGGAACCTCCAAAACCTTTGACCACCAGATGCCCAGATATGACATTCATAACTGGAGAATCAAAATATTGTTACTGACCCATTCAGCCCAGGATATTTTTTGCTAAATTCTTGCTACCTCCTGACAATTTTTTTCAGTTTAGAATACCCTCAGATACCAGAGGGAATGCATATATCCTTAATGGTATCAGAAGGTCTGTAGTAGCAGTAGTAGTAGTTGGAATTCCTGGCTCATCTGTACATAAACTAACTGGACCACAGGAAACTGACACCGTAATCCACCATCCTTGTTTCCGAAGGTGAGGGATGTTTGTCCATCTGGACAGGCCTTTCATGTGGTGGAACCGATCCCACCGCAGAAAGGCATCCATCTCCAGCACCATATATCCTTAATAAACTCCCTTTGATATGAAGGATTCCCTAAGATGAATAAACTTATGTGGAAGGAGGAAGAGTTAATGAAATAGAATGTCTCCCAGCTTTAAGAAATGCAGGTTCACTAACACTACAGATTCTGGTATTACCAGAAACCAATACATAACGAGATTAGATAATGCTGTACAGTAGTCACACTTATTGTCAAAAATATTTTCATTAGTAATAACTGAAAAGAACTTAGCTTACACCTTAAACCAACTCATAAATAATATGAACAGAAATCAACATAGCCAAAAAGAGCAAGATGTATATATACAAGTATATATAACACAATACAATCATTCTGCAGGTCTTTCAGACAACACTGCACTAATCATACATCATGAGAGTTACAGTTAATGTGTACATGTACAAATATAGGAGGGAAAAAAGGGGATGAAACAGCACAGTTCTGGACCTCAGCCTTCTTTGCAAAATTAAATAGCAGTATAGTATGAGCTAGTTATATGTCACTTATTCATCTATTTATTTGCTGTTTGATTCCCATTACTGTATATCTTGACAAAAAAAATATGGCTATCAAATCCCACTGCCACCTATAACACTGATCTGCCAGTTGCCTCACTTAACAGTACCAGTTATAGAGAAAAGACTGACAAACTGGAATACATCACTAGCAAACAGATGAGATATACGAGTAAATCCTTATTATGTGTTGATGTGTTTCAGAATATCACAACTTTTTCCTCACAACTGCTACTGTAGGTTGAGAAGTAATGGGCAAGTCAGGTTGACAGGAAGCAATAGAACACTCATAGACAATTTTCCTATAAGTTACTGGAGAATTAATAAGAAAAAGCTAAAAAGAAAAAAAAAAGATGACATATACAAAAGTGGCAACCAAACATCATGAACAATAATATCACTGTCTAAAATTTCTGCTACATTTTCATATTCTATAAACTGCTCTGTCAAAAGCAAAACTATGAAGAACTACTCTTCATTTAATCTGACTAACTTCATATTTCACAAATACAGTTATCAACCAGCTTGTGATCAGGACATCTCTCATACTCTGTAGCAGATAATGGTAGATGATTTTATTCAGGTGAGACTGAGTCATGGTGGCCTGAGTGTAAATACTATCATCATTAACCCACTCAGGACTGGGATACATCTTCTGCTCTATTCTAGCTAACACAAATCTATTTTATTCAGCTGACTATGTGCTGATACAGTGCAGCCACAATTAACCCACTGAGCTTGGTGACACATATATTTTTTTTATTATTGCTGTGTCCTGATTATTTCTTTGTTTATATAAAAAACATTTCAAACTAGAGTTGGTTTGAGTCCCTATTACCTCTTTCACTACCGGGGTGCTCTACCAATTTGAATAAAATCATCTGGCAGTAGTTACAATTTATTAAAAAAGGATTTCACCCAGATGTACAGGTGCTGAGCACTACTACAAAAAATGTCAAGTCATTTGTAAAACTGCTTATTTGGCTACAACGTTTGACAGATAAAACAAAGCAAATTTTGTTTTGAGTTTCCAAGCAGAATTGCTAACAATGTATTCTTTCTCCTTATTATGGAAGCAGTAAAATAAGAGCCTCCAGCTTTCCTACCACCCTGCACTGTCGGGAGTTGGCACACTGAAAAAAAATATCCTGTACTATGCAAAGCCATCCCATCAAGTCACACAACCCAGTAAATCTATCCACAGTAGGTCTATCTATCATCCAGTCCTTTTTCACCATCAGGAATGTCAAGACCTTCCCCCCATTAGGAACGTGGGGCCTGGGGATAGGCTACTCAGTCCTGGCATTTAAGGCAAGGGTGAAAAGTAAACCCAACACAAAATCCATCTAAAGAAATTATGCAAACTCACACAAGGACTCTGACAGAGGAATCCACTTTCATTCTAGGGAGATTATTATTTTATCCTAGCTATTTCTAGATGAATTTGCCCATGTTAAGGGAGATTTTTCAAACTTGAGAGGTTTGATAACACATCCATTAACCCCTTCACAGCCAGACATTTGCCATACTGTAGGTTGAATAAAATCATCTGATGGTAGCTTAATTGATGAAAAAATTTCATCATCAGACTGACAGTGTTAAGCACTAGTAATGACATGGGTCTGTTTTCTTCTTGCTAGTGTCAAACAACTTTATTCAGCTTAGGAGAGAATTTTGAAATGGGACAGATTAGATGTAACCTTCCTTAACTGATTCACAGCTAGCAGTCTTCCCTAAGTTGCATGAAATTACCTGGAGATAGATTAAGTGAAAAGAAAAATATTGGAGTTCTACAGTACATCCACCACTGTATGACTCTAAGTCAACAGTGCTCCCAGCCTGATGGATTCTGCCCTGTGGACTTATGGGGTGAGTATGTATGCCTCAGCAAACCCCTAGTTTTATATGGTCATTCACAGAACACATGGAATTATTAGATGTGATCAGCCTGCATCCCACAATACAGCAGTAGAGGATGATCGGACATGTTTTATGATCATCACATGCTTCACAAATTATCGTCAATAATTACAGATTTGTCTATACTTCTTTGTTCTGTTTTAATAATATAACCCTTGGCCCCTTCCTTCCCATGACATACTTTCAATTTTATTCTTGCTATGGCCAAATTATTGCAATCAACTTGAAAAGAACTTCTAGTAGTGAAGAGATTAATGTAGGCTATATCTAACCTCTCAAGTTTGAAAAGTCTCTCCTAAACCGAATAAAATTTCTAGATGGTAACAAAAACAAAAGAAATACTAAACCACCTGATTAGAGAGGCAATAATCCTGTTCAATAAATGACTCTACAAAGCTCTACAACTGGAGCGAGCATTCCTACTTCAGTATACACAAGTCACCCCTGAGACACATTCGTTTGATTATGAGTATTGACTGAGGTAAGCCACATACACAAGCACACATATAAACACCACTGATAACAGTAAGCTACAGATTACTTGCTTCATTCAGAAAGTTACACCAAAAGGACTGACAGCAAAGTTAATTCTACTTCTACATAATAATATTAATGATGTCTTTTCTAGTCAGTTCTTGCTACCTCCATATGATGATATTCACTTAGGAAAGCCCTCTAATGGTGAAGAGGTTCATGAAGGCTATACTTAACCCCTCTCTCCTGAAAGGTCTCTCCCACCTGAATAAAATCATCAGAGACTAGCAAATATTACAAAAAGCGGATGTTAACATACCAAATGAATAAATACACATCTAGGGGTCTACTGTAGGTGGTAGGCTTTATAACACTTCTTACTTAATGATGTATTTTGCATATGTTAGCATTCTCCTGCATTTTATTTATATAATTTATATATTAACACAGTTTACATCAATAATATAAAGAGGATACTGAGGTATAATGTGTTGAAAAAAATCACTTAGAGGTGTTACAAAATCACTACAGCATTACACCTTGACATTCTCTTGTGTATATCACTTTAATACTTACACAGTTGTGTCAATAATGTAAGATATTGAGTCATAATGTGCAGAATAAATCACTACATAAAAGGTGCTATGAAATCAGTAAAGCCATTAAGAATACAATCTCTATTCTGACTGTACAATGAGGAATGTATTTACCTTGCTACAATCACCTATAGACTGCTAACAACTAAGCCTACACTTTCTTGTCTTGATGTGTTTGTTTGACTTGTGCATTTGGTCCCGTCTCAATGTTTGGCTTCGTGGGAAGGCCGTTCTTCTTGAGGATCAGAGGATAACCATAAATGCAAATGATGAATGCTGCCTCTAACAGTATCTCAAGTCCTTACATGCAGTGCTAAATACTGTACTGCATATTTATATTAGTACATATCATGTCATTCCCAACCACAATGAAAACAAAGGATAAATGCTCTATGTCTGTTGTTAAGATACAGTGTCCATTTCCTTATCACTGTGAATGCCAACACTAAATGCTGCATGTAACTGTATCTATAGTACCCTTTTCCATCAATGTAAGTGGTGCCATTTCCTCATAAATGAAAAGGCTGAATGCTGAATAATGCCTAACCACATCTATAGTTCCCCTTTTTTATCACCTTTAATGCAAAGGCTAAATGTTGCATGTAATCATATGTATAGTGACATTTTCTTATCACTTTAAATACAAAGGCTAAATTTTGCACATAATATACCACTGATGTTTGTTCCTTTTCATATTCAATACAAATACTATACGATGATACTGGACATGGTTACTTCTAAAAACCCTTTCCTTATTTCTAAAATTTCAAAGGTTGAACACAGAAAGCAATTTAATCTCTAGTTCCTTCCTATTACCACCACAAATGCTGAAAAGATAAATTCTGCACAAAATTATAATTTACAGCCCCCTTTCCTTATCACTGATGATTGCAGCTGGTTACTGATAAGAAGGTAGGGTATTTTTGCCCCAAATAACTTCAATGGTCTCTTTACTAATAGTTAATAATTTTCTCTGTCATCTCTACATCACTATTAACAAACTTACTTGCCATATTTTATTTCATACCAGTACAGAACCACAACATGGCAACAATTCTAAAGCAACTTGAATAATAAATAAGGGAATTAATATCATAATTATGGAATTAGAATAACTCAAAACATATAACCTTCTGGGTGGATTTTGATTTGTGCTGAACGGACGGACAGACGGATGGATGAATGGCGGGTTGTGTCTCAATTTACAGACGGAAAAAGGCTCTGTCAGCCAAATGATACCTTCAGCTGATGACAAAAGTTCATGTAATACTTCACCATTTCTACTTCTCACATCCCAATTCTGGCTAATATTCCCAAGCAGAGCAAGGCCTGGTATGCTCTACCAAATATTTTCATCCCTCTGACTTCTAACTTTCCTCTGCTGCCCAAGATCGCTAAGCAGATAAAGACTTGGTCTGTTTCTCTGCCTCCTATTTCACCTATTTGACTTCTCACTTTCCTTTGCTAGCTAATATTCCTAAGGTAAAAGATGCTTGGCACGTTTCTCTGCCCATACATGAATCTCTCTGATAGGACATGTTGGGGAGGAAAGTGATGGACGTGCCTTTACCCTTCTGGGCACAAATAGGTCCGTACATCCAGTTTGGAAAATCATATTTTTGACCCAAAAAAAAATCAAGGTTTGTAAATTTAGAAAAAAATATACAGTAATATTCATGCATATGGACCTAATACACAACTGTCTACAAAATATTAGGGCTCTACTTACCATACAAGAGCCATAGTAACAATGGAAAGTTGCATAAGAAGAGGTGCGTGGTGTAAGAAATAAATGCATTTCTGTACACAAAATGATAGATAAATACTTCTACTAACCTAAAATCATAAATCTGTGTTATATCTTCTCAACTGGATTGTCCAATACCCAAGAAATTAGTAAATATATAAAGAAATAATGATAACATTCACCAACTTCTCATCAAAGTTCTGAGACGCGCTAAAATAGGTGAGCCATGATCGTAGCCAGGAAACCAGTACCGATAAAGCCATGATCTTGGCCTGGAGACTCGAAAGGGTTCATTAAGAAGTAGATTACACAAACTTTTGTTTCAGACTGTAAGTGTGGTAGGTCAAGTGACAAAATAAAAAAAAAGGCAACAGCCAATCCCATATTATCCCCTCCAAGGTGTATGGGCACAAGGCTAGGTTACTATAATACCATACATTTAAGGGTAGATGACCAGCCCATTTTCTTTGATGGCTTTCAGTGATATACAAAAGGAGAAAAAAAAAAATCCAGTCACATCTTGGAAACAAAATTATCCCAGACTGTGACTCTGACTGGGGCATTCTAACCACTAGACAACCAGGTGCTTATAAATTAACTACATAATATATGGTATTAGCTTAAAATCTCTGACATCAAAATAAAGTGCACTAAAATCAAAAGAAGCTTTAAATTTTCTCCACATAAAACAGTAGCCACAGTTCTAATACGGTACATCACTCATATAGAGATGATAAAAATGATACACTGTAGGATTAATTGGGAACCTATTAATGAAAAGCTAACTTTAAATCCTTATATCTTATACAGGAAGCCTACAAGATCACTAACCCCTAGGCTACAGCGGACCTAAACATTTCCAATGTCCGTGGTGTGGGAAAACTAGTTCAAAAAATTGTGTTTTCATCACGTGTTTAGAACAAAACATGATAACATTCTAGTCAGACAAAGTTTACACTCCACACTGACAATTCATGACCCACTCACAAAGCATAAGCATGCAGCAAGCACGAAGAACGATCAAAAAGTTCACAAAATTTCAGGCAGCTCTTCCGGAATGTATGATGCAGTCTACCAATCGGCATTTCCAGAATGCTGTTCGCAGCCAAGGGGTTAATACAGTCACCACCAACCCTCATGATCAGCACAACTCTATTGCTCCATTCCACTAGTGTCAAGATGATGGTATTCAGTTCAGAGCAAGTCAAAGATCCTGAGCATTAATAACATCACTATCATAAACTTTCATGGTCAGAAACTCTGGTTTAGTTGAGAGTCATAGATTATGACAGTGTTGATGCCAGTACCATTAAATGTCTCATAATTAGAACATCACTTGCATTCTACTCTAGCTAACACCACATGATCTACGTAGGAATGAAACTTTAACAGGCAATTTTTCTGTAAATTACTGTGGGCAGAGTAGCAAAAAGAGGAGCTACAAAAAAAATGCAATGTATAACACAAGGGCATTACAAAATGTTTGGAAGAAGTTAGAGCAATAATGTACCTAGACTGAGTTAATGAACCAAAATCAGTCCCAATAATGTATCTAGCCAGAGTTAATGAGCAAAAACCAGTCCCTAATTTAAAAATTTATCTATATTAATAAAATAAATATGAACATACAACAAACATATTAAGTGCTGAAATAGTTACAACAATGAAGTAAGTGTCCAAGCTGCAGTAAATGTCTTGACCAATCATTGTCATTACCAATCCCAAAATGGGAAACTAAAATAAATAACTGTAAATAAATAAATAAAAAGTAACATAACCAGGACATTATGTACCGAAGGAGTCAGATGAATAAAGTAGCAGGTAAGTGTCCGAGCAGCAACAACGAATGACATCTTTATTTTAATCTTTGTGCCACCAGACAATTTTATCTAATAGGAGTTAAATATCTGTCCATATAAAAGTAACAAGCCTCAACCAGTCCCCACAACAAACAAAAATATGGCAAAAAAAGAAAGAAAGAAAGGCAACTGACAACAACAACTTTCTGCAGTAAAGAAGTAAGAGAAGCGAAGCAAGTGTCCAGCCCACAGTAACATTCCTTGGCCAGTCCCCTTGTCGCCGGCCACAGATAAGCTGATTAAACAGAGACCTATATTTTGTCTAGGCTTCCAATGCTTATCTGCCTTATCTGCGCCCTCTGGCATCACCAAGGCCCACACGGTAAACAATAATACCACCAAAGGTCAATATATATTACTTTTTTGTCTTCGTTTCTACAGGGGGTGAAATGATGATGATGATGATAGCCCTACTGTGGACCTCAGAAACAATAACACTTTATACAATCAATATAAACACTGTTAACATAGATTTAAATTATATGCATAAATAATGCATGTTACATCTGTTTAAAGTTTCACCACCAGTTGCCATCACTATGATGGATCTACAGTTAGTTTTCACATAAAGTCTGGGATGTGTATTGGTGAAGTTTACAAATTCCACAGCTCATTCAGGTTAGTGTTACAAAAATGCATTTAATCCCTTCAATTTAATTATATTTATATCTACTAAATCCTCAACACCACTATATTATTGTATTCTACTTAGGGCACACCTCTGGTAGTGAAAGGGTTAATGAGTCAATATCTTCCTCCCCCAGTTCAAAAGTCCTTCTAAAGCTTAATAAATCTCTCTGGTCATAGTATGAACAAAATAAAAATTACACACTTGTAGTGAAGGGGTTCTTGTCACTACTCCCTCTCAACACTGCTTCATCCATTCACCAACTACTTTATTAGTGAAATAATGAAAACTGCTAAATTAACAGCCAATCTCATTAACCTGTGAGGTGTAAGGGTCCAAGGTTGGGCTATAATAGTTAGGTCCAGTATGTTAAAAGATATGTGACCAGCCTACTTATCTTGGTGGTAGTACAAAATTGAAAAACTTTTAATCACCTCTTGATATCAAATCTATGAAGGGCCACCACTCCAGCTGAGGCATGCTAACCAATAACCACCAGCTGCCTAACATAAAGTCCTTCAGTATATCAAACATTACCACATTTTGATTTTGTTCACCACTACTGACCCTCACCAACACCTTACATTATGACGCTGAAATAAATGCTCACAGTCGTCTCCTCATATTTACTCCAGTGATCATCGCATAATTTTACTTAGCTAGGTGAGTCATAGGAGGCTGAGGGTGTTAATATTGGCATCATTAACCCACACATGGTCGGAAAAAACTCTAGTATTCTCTAGTATTATTCAGCTGGAAGTGAGTCATAGGAACCTAAGAACATTACTTCATCCAGGCACACACATACCTTACAATAATAAAAACAGGCATGGCATTCAAAAATAAATAATGGAGGGAAACATGATGAAGGCAGCTCAGTTAAAGTTGGGAGTGGTGTACAAAAATAAACTGAAAAAGATGCACAACACCTGGACTGCACTGTTTATAGGAAAATGGGGAAGAAGATCAGTTAATGCTGGATGTGGGGTGAAAAATAAACTGAAAAAGACTTACTGAGGCTCGAAGACTTAAATCAAAACAAAATAGTTGTGGTGTTCAATAACAAAATCAAAATGATGACAGGAAAACAGAAGGAAGGTAATTCAGAAAAAGTTGGTGACAGTGTGGTGTGTATCATCATCATTACCTTAATCCAGACCTTTTTCCCACTTAAGGAAGGGGTGAAGTAGGTCTAGTGAGAAAAAAAAAATACAGAGGAACAACTGGCAAAGTCTGCCCAACTGATTGGACCAAACTCTCATTCATTTACCACTCAAGTCCCAAGAATCCTGACTCCACCTCACACACATATACATCCAAACTTACGTAGCAGGAGGAATCAAAGAAGAACATGAAAATGGATACTCAGTTAAAATTGGTGGTGAGGTAGAGGAGTGTAGGGGTGGCATGGTCTTGGGTGAGGTACGAGGAAGCATCAGAGGTGGTAGTAACAGAGCGCCCAGCCTCGTACCCCTTGCCTGCCAAAATCAGTTCACCAGGGCTGCTTGTTGGAAGACCATCCTGTTTGGGGAAGTAAAAATGTCATCATGATCATAATTTAATATCCATCCATCCATAATCGAAGCCAATACTGCCCCATAAGGAGCACAGGGACCATGGGCCTGATTTAAGGACCAGACATTTAAGGAATAAGTGAACAGCTGCTTACCCCTGAGTGGCATTATGTAAGCATGGCTCTGTACAACACAAGACTGACATCATGTGACATGCAGTAATGACATCCTTTGACATACCTGGTTTAGGATGTGTACAGTGGTGGAAGGGACAGGTAGGGCAACAGTAGAGCCATCACCCCCTCCCCCATCTTCACCCCCTCCTGCCTGCCCTGGCTCATGGGCCTCCAGCGATGAGGTCAGTTCACCTCCCTGGCCACCACCACCAGCTAGCACTGTGTTGTCACCTGTGGGCCAGAGCAGGATACTGTACATCATCATCATCATCATCGCTGTCATCATCAGCATTATCCTTGTCATCAACGCTGCTAGCAATTGTCGTCATCATCACTGTCACTGTAGCTACCATTGTGATCATCATTATCATCATCATCATCATCCTAACTTCTCTTTCGCACCTAAGGATGGGGTGTGATAGGGTCTAGAAAGCAAGGAAAGAAAGACTCACAACAGAAAAAGAACCAACCATCAGCATGCCCAGAGAAATGGACACACCCACATTTACTCACCTAACACTACCTCCTTACCGTCCGGAATGGCAGGAACTCTCTCAGCCAAGTTTGAATTTGGGGGAGGTGTAACAAGATCGGGCAGTATGAAGGCGGGCTGACCATCAATTGTGATGTGGTATGCTGAAGTAGGGTGGTGGTGGTGATGAGGCTGAGGTGAGGGAGGTGGGGACTGGGCCTTGTTTCCTCCTGAGTCTGGGTGAAGTAGAGTTGTGGTGGTCTGAAGGAAGAGGAAATATTAGTAAACCATAATCATCACTGTTATTATCATCATCATCATTATCCCACTTCTTTTTTTTCCTACCTGGAGATGGAGTGAGATGGGGTCCAGAAAGAAAGGAAACAGGAAAAAAAAAAATGATAGTGGGTGAATTAATCAACGTCATGCCCTATGAAATGGGTCACATACTCCTTCATTCACCATTCAAGCCCCAAGAATCTTGATTCCTCCTAACAGGCTTACCTTCCACACATAGCCTGATAATAACCAATAAGACAGAATTAGCTAAGTTAAAAAGGTGGATACCAAATCCCTTTGTCATGTACTACCCTCCAAACAAAATTCATCCAACTCTACCCTCATCTACTTCTTTCTCATATACTGCACTCATTTACCACACTTATTAACCTTCTTGGCCTACCACACCCTTCCCACTTTCAAACTCATTTATAACTCTACAATACTACCATCCACCCATCCACCATCTAATCCTGTGTTGCACCATGGAGAGCATAGGAGCCCAGGGCTAGGCAAGTTGGTCCTGACATTTAAGATGAAAGTGAACCAAAGTACTATAGTCTCTCAGCTAAAATAATGAGTAAATAAAACAAAATAAACTGCTGCTGTGGTTCTTACCGTATGGGTGAGGGAAGGAGAGCATGGTGACAGGTTGCAGAGTCTGGTGCTGCTGGTCAGTCTTGGAGTACGAGAAATTGACTTTGAGAGACCATCCACCTCATTCAAGCTGAAGGATTCAACGATACTACAGTAAAATCATTTCAAAGTGGCAGCCATATTATGCAGAACTCCCCCCAAAAGGAAAGTATTATTACCATCATCCCAGTCCTAATTCCCTCCAATACTACTGTACTTCAGCACATTCAAGGGCACATGACTAGCCTACTATCTTTGGTGGTACAATTACACCTCATTTTTTACAATTCTGACTAAACCAATTTCAGCTATTCATGGATGAGTAACCCAACACAAAATGCATTGTGTTTAGGAATGATTTGACAAACTTGTCATTATATTTTGAAAATACACTTCAAATAAGAAGATTCATTATGTCAATTGATGTTCTGGGGTACTACAATGGGTTTTTAGGCAGCTACATAATCAAATTATGGCTGTAGGAGAACTGAGATGGGTTTTTAATTATTCACAGATTTTTGCTATTGTGGGTGTGTCTGTCCTCTAACACCTGTGAAACATAAGGGGTGATTGTACAGTATAACATAATTTAAAATCTTTGAGTCACTCCAGCTGGTCACTCAAGCTGAGGAGTTCTAACTACAAGACCACCAGGTACCACCATTCAGGCCTAAACACATCCATACCCCCTACCAGTACAAAATGGAGCTGGAGAGGGGCACCTTCATGTAGTGGCACCAATATAATCAGACAACTCTGGTGTCCGGTTATACAATCATCCCTCAACTCCCTCAGTCCCTCAAAGGAGTTTGATGGACTGAATGAGTGGAGTCCACCAGGTTCACACTGCAGATGAACCAGGGGCTACTACTACTAAGATTACTACTACTACTTGCAGTCCACTGGGTTCACAATGAAGATGAACCAGGGGCTATTACTACTACTACTACTACTATTACCTCTACTACTACTGCTACCAACACAGAAAAACGAGGGCCCACCCGGAGTCATGTGCCTTCATGTGACGTCTAAGAGCAAAGTTTGTGTTGAATTTCCTGTCACAGGTGGGGCAGGTGAAGGCGCGGGGTCGGCGGTGGATGGTTTGCACATGGTTCCGCTGTACTGAGCGTGTCTTAAACGAGGCACCACACACCTCACACAGGAATGACCGCTCTTCAGAGTGCGTGGCCTAGAGTGGAGGGTGTTAGACATTAGACAGAAACAGTGGTAGTAAGAACACACTATACACAACAAACATACAGCACATCATAAAATTTTAAACTTGTGATACGTACCATGTGCTCTTTGAGATATGCAGCCGAGCGACACACCTTCTGACACACATGACACACAAACCCATATGGCCCAGCCTGCCCTCCACTGCTGCCACCCAAGCCACCTGAGCCCAGTGTCTGGTAGTGGGAGACATGGTGCTGCCTGGAGGATGAAAGGGGGTTGGTGGAGGTGGTGGTCAAGTGAGGAGTGAAGTAGTCTGCTGTCTGAAAGGATGTGTGGTCAATCCTGAACTGCTGTAGGAACCGTCTGATGATTTTTTTAAATTCTGATAAAGGAAGAACAAATCAATAGAATGCCCAAGTAAATGAGTCCCACCCTCATTTACACACCACTCAAGCTATTAGAATCCTGACTCCACTTCATGGGCATAACTATTCACACTTGTGTGCTTCACATTAGTTGAACTATTCAAGCAAATCATGCCTGGCAAAACTGACTTACTTAAGTGCATCCTGGCGTTTGAAGGCTTTGCCACAGATGTCACACAAGAAGGGTCGACAATTCTGGTGTACATTTTTTATGTGGCGCAGAAAATGTTCACGGCGCACAGTCTTATAAGCACACTGTGATGAGACAAGAAATGGGGTACAGGTTGTTATCAATACAGTATAAGCCATGGATTATCATCACCATTTTTCATTTTACATCTTTCTTCCTTCCCAAATACCAAAACATCTTCCATACAAATGCTCACTATATGCCAAGAATGGGTTTCAGAATATCACAAAGCTTTCCACACAACTGGAGCATAAACTGGGTGAAACTGGCAAATCAGCTTTACAGGTAGTAACATATAGCTACTACCCTCCAGTCTGGGACAGGGGGTGAGAGTGAATAGAACTATGCCTCACAAGTGTACCATCATGCTGTACTGGTAAACACAGAAGGATTCTTAGATCAACAAGTTTTCCATGTTACCTGAGGACATGAATGCGTGGCAACCATCTTGGAGGGAGCGTGTGTGCGTCGGTGGCGCTGGAAGGCATACTGCCAGCTGGTCTTGTACTCACACTCATCACACTCATACACACTACCACTCTGGGAGCATAACACAGAAAAATAAGGAGGTGCTATTTGCTGCACAAGCTACAAACCTTTTGTCAAAATTTTCCTTACTTTTCTATTAGTTTTGAAAATACTGACATACTGAAAATGTGTATTACAAATTAAATAATAATAATAAATAAAATCAGGCTCAATTCTACAGATGTCTACAATTTACTAGGACAATACTAGCAAAAGATAGTAATTGAAAAAAAAAAAAGGTGATATACAATTAAGACTCAAGTTACTGTGCAGCAAATGACTTAGAACTACAACAACATGTAATGGCAACCAACCGGTCTGGGATGTTTGCGAGGCTGAGCATGGTGTCTGACACGGACGTGCTTGGCCATCAGCTTGTGGTCATCATCACAGGTGTATGGACAGAGGTGACAGCGAAGTACCAGCTGGGCGTGGCTCATCTTGTGCCGACGCAGGTGACTGGCTCGGATGGAAACGAAACTGCACTCCTCACACCGGTACAGAGCCAGACCCTACAAAGAATATTTATTGGACTCTTTAAGATGGACATGAACCTACAATACCCCTCACATTACTGCACAGCAAGGCACTGACAAAAAAATATCTACACACTGACTCATTTCATTGGATATGAAGCTGCATTCCTCCCACCAGTCGAGCCAGATCCTGCCTGAGATGATTTACAGATAAATAGAGGGTATAGGGAGAGCTGTGGTGGCTTTTGGCAGTGTATTCAACTCACAATGCATGTGCCTCCAGTCCAGGGCTTGAACTCAAGCCACGGTGACCATTAAAAAGTGGGTGAAAGCAATAGTTTTCTTTAGTTTGCCACAGGTCCACCAAGACATAACTTGGTGGTGGGATGAGGGTGTAGAAGCTGCAGTTAAGGAGAAAAGAAGGCTTTTCCAGGAATGGATGAAGGGTGGTAACAAAGAGGAATACTTGGTTGCCAAGCATAGGGCTAGAAAAATGGTTTGCAAAGCGAAGTCTAGTCACAGAGACTTTTACCTGATAACCTAAACTGTGTGGAAAGGAAGAATATGATATTTAAGGTGGCAAATTAAATGAAGAGGGGAATAGAGACCTCATAGGTGGACAGTGTGTGAAGAATGATGAAGGAAGGGTAGTGGTGAACAATGGGGATATTAAAGATGCATGGAGAGACCATTAAAGCCAGTTACTGAATAATAAGTTTGACTGGGACAGGAAGGGTTTGGAGCCAGCAGATCCAGTGTTTGGCCCTTGGCCTTTGATTGACGCCACAACTGTGAGCAGGACAATAGGCAGGATGTAGGTGGGGAAGGCAGCAGGTGTGTTCAGGTTGTCTGCTGAAATGATGAAAGCCTCATGAGATATTAGAGTGAGGTTAGTCACTGACCTGATAAATACAATTAAACATGAGTGCCCTGTCCCAGATGACTGGACGACGAGTGCAACTGTAAATGTGTACAAGGGGAAGGGTGATGCCTTGGAAAGAGGAAATTACAGTATAGAGGCATAAAGCTTTCAGACTACATAATGAAGGTAATGGAGAGTTCTAGAAGGTATGATTAGAGAAAGAGTGAATACTGATGAGAAGTAGTTTGGGTTTATGCCTGGAAAAGGGACCATTGATGCCATATTCACTGTTTGACAGTTTCAGGAAAAATAGCTATATAGGAAAGAAAAGGGAATTGTACTTTGTTACTGTTGATTTGGAGAAGGCCTTTACAAGTCCCTGTATAAGTGGTGAGGTGGGCAATGAGAAAGCCTGGGATCGAGGAGTGGTTGGTTAGGGTCGTTATGGCCACCCATGTGGGTGCTCACACCCAGGTAAGAGTGAATGGAGATTTGAGCGAAGAGATTTCTATGAATGTTGGTGTGCACCAAGGGTCAGTTTTGAGCCCTTTGTTGTTTATCATGGTACTTGAAGCCCTCTCACTTGACTTCAGAAATGGACTCCTGCGAGAGATGTTGTATGCTGATGATATGGTGTTGATTGCAGAGAATGGAAGGGAGGCAGAGGAAAGATTTAGCAAGTGGAAAGATGGTATGGGGCACAAGGCCTTAAGAATAAATGCAGATAAAGCAAAAGTGATGGTATCTAGGGCTGGTGGCAGTACTGTCAGAGAAGAGGGAGAGTGGCCATGTGCAATTAGCCACAAGGGTGTGGGAATTAATTCCATCTTGAGCAGTGTTTGTGATAAGTGGGCACATAAGAGATGTAATGGTATCAGAAGTAGGCTGCATTGTAGGCTAATGCTGATTTCATGTGTGCGGTGTGTCATGGAGAGGAGGTGGATATCGTCAGGCATGAAAGGACTGAACTTGCTGATGAGTCTCTTGAGTGTGTGGAAGAGTTTTGTTATTTGGGAGACATGTTATGTGCCAGAGGTGGTGCTGGAGCTAGCTCTGTGGCTAGAGTGAGGAGTGGTTGGAAGTTCAGGGAGCTGTTGCCTCTCCAGACATTGAAAGGGCTCTCCCTCCATGCTAAGCGATCTTTGTATGCAGTATGTGTGTAATGCTGTACGGTAGTGAGACATGGGCAGTAATGCTGTATTGTAGTGAGACCTGGGCAGTAAAGGAAGAGGATATTCGCAGCCTCAAACGTACAGAAATGACAATGATTAGGTGGATGTGCAGTGCATCCCTGAGTGCGAGGCCTGTGGGGGCTAGGTATATAATGGAAGAGTTGAGGGGTAGGATGGGACTAGATTGTATTGGTGTTGTGATGAGGAGAGGTAGACTGACATGGTCTGGGCATGAGGTGAGGATGGGGGATGATAACTGGGTGCAGAAAGTGAGTTGCGAGAGGTAGACCAAAAAAGACCTGGGACGAGATCACTGAGTGTAACCCCCAGGATAAGAGACTGAATAGGGAAGCTGCCAGATATCAAGCAGCATGGACAGCCACCATTAGGTGACCAAGGCCAACGCATGCAAGAATACTGGAGCCTTCAAAAACGAACGGATGAAGACTTACTAATCAAACAAGATTATCGCAAAAGCAGTTGGTAACAAGGACTTACTGTTTGGCATTTTATACTACTGTATACTGCACTTCTTACCTTATCATGAAGCTGCATGTGCTTGAGGAAGTGGTTCTCCCTCATGCTCTTGTAGGAACAGATCTTGCAGGAAAACTTGAATTTCATCTCAGCCTCCTGCCCCCTTGATCCCCCTTCCTCTTCCTCCTCCTGACCCTCCTCCACCTCACTAACAAGTTTCTCCTCCATCTCATCATCCTCACCATCATGATCCACAAACTTCTCCTTCAATCGTGTTCGTTTTGTGTGAGGTGGTTTTTTACTGACAGCTGAGTTGACTCCATGGTTGATGGTGCTAAATAAGTCACTACCTTCCTGAAAGTCTTGATTCTCTAGGGGTTTTACCTCCATATCTTCTACTAATGATGAAAAAGTAAGGTTCTTGTGCCCCTTCTCAGGAGCCAGTCTGTTTGATGTTAATGTTTTGATATCACCTAGCTTGTTATTTTTTGATATAGTCATGCCTTCATCCTCACACAGGCCAGTAACAACCACTGTCCCCTCACAACTTATCTCAGTTTTAAGGTCAGCTATGGATATTTCCACATTCGCACTGGGCTCTTGTAGCTCTGGTGAGACCTCCAGAGAAACCCCTTCATTTCCTTCAACCTCTCTCTCCACTTTGATGCTCCCCCAGTCACTTTTCTTCACAGCCTTGCTGTGTTTTCTCTCCCCAATGCCCTGCATCTGTCCACATCTGCTCCCACTCCCTCTAGTTTTAGCAGTCCGGGATGAGGATAGGAGTCTTGTAGAGCGTCTACGGTGGGAGAGGTGGAGGGGACTTCCTGCGGCTTCCTCCGGGGAGAGTGGACGGGAGGGGACGGAGTAGATGGAGGCAGAGGCAGGAAGGATGAAGGAAGATGGGGTGGGGATGATGTTACATGTGACCCCGACTTCTCGACTTCCACTTCTCACTCGGTCAACATTTGGGGGTGGAGGTAGGCCACGAATTTTTTGGATTTCTGATAGGATCATATCCTATAATATCATACAAAAGTTATTAACATGGTATAAATAAGTAATAATAGACAAAAACAACTTCAGTAATTCTGCAGTTAATATATCATGTGTCATCATAATACAAAGTCAAGTTATGTAGCACAGTACTAATTTGGAATATATATATTAGTTAATTACAACAGCACATTAACCATGTTAATATTTCATACACAAATCTTGTATGGTGGAAAATAACCTAATCTTCTTCACATGTTACCAAGCCAAGCTTCAACAAGACCATCATCCTAACTGTCTCTTCCACACGTAACTTGCATGGGTATGATCCAGAAACAGGAAAGGAAAATGGTCAGTCACTTGATTCTGACTCACCCTGGATGCCAACAGCTCTGGCAGTGATCCCGATATGACCACCTGCCCCTGGCTCACCTCCCTCACCTGCACTCCCTCCCTCCCACCCGGGCCACATAGGCTGACCCAGATGCCAGAGTCAGGGGTCAGACCCAGCTGTGAGGTCAGGTCACGTGGTAAACTGGCTTCAACATGCTCAAACGGCTGTGAGGGGAGAAATAAGCAAGGTGTGGAAACTTATACCGAGTATCAAATTTCTCAAACACTACCTTAAGAAATTCAGTTCACCTAATGCTGAGCAACATATGATATAAAAAGATATCACTATATTAAACAGGTTAAAAAACCAATAATCCAAACACAGCATCACTTCCTGACCTCAATCACATCACTTGAACTCGCAAGCTTCTCCGTCCAGCGTTCAACACTCCAGCTGAAATCCCAAACCTTATGGTCCCCCAATCGCTCTGCTTTGTTCTCTGCATCTGTGCCAGGATGGGGGAGGGGGTGGCCTACAGCCAAGGAGGGGACCTGGGGCCATATTCAGGGGAGGATATAACCAATTTATCATTATCATCATCATAATTGTCATTATCATCATTATTGTTATTATCATAATTTCCATCATCATTATCATCAC
Organism: Birgus latro; assembly: GCA_018397915.1. NCBI lineage: Eukaryota > Metazoa > Arthropoda > Malacostraca > Decapoda > Coenobitidae > Birgus > Birgus latro. Next base: position 15,002 of record JAGKTI010006933.1, on the reverse strand, counting down.
TATCATCATCATCATTATCCACACCTCTTTTTCCACCTAAGGATGGGGTGAGGTAGAGTGTAGAAAGCAAGAAAAAAACGATAATGATAATATGAGAACTAAGCAATTTCTACAATGTCTTCATGGCAATTAGCTATTGCCAGGAATCACTTTATTTTGTTATACTTTTCACTTTCACATTCATTTTAGTTCGAAATGTTTGGTGGCTGTATGAGTGAAAACAAAAGTATAAACAATTAATCCCATACACAACTCAGGCACAAAAAAGTTTAGCTAGTGAATACAGTACTGTACCTGGAGTGTGGTGGGTGTGGGAGTGGATGGAACCTGGACAAGCGTGGAAGGGACATGTACTGTGCCATGGGTCTGAGTGGCAAGGTTCCCTCTGGCTGTCTCCTCATGGGCCAGAACACTGATGGGCAGAGTCTCCAGTGCTCCTGGATCTACAAATTTCAACCAAAATATAATAAGTGTGAATTGGATAAAAGACTGATTGATGAGGGGAGGGCAGGGTGACAAGGTGATATGTTTGTGACTGCCCCCGCTGAAATTAAGGCACCTGGTTATAATCAGAGAGACTGATTATTACTCTCCTATACTGCAAAAAGGTACTGTGAGACTACTACAACTTTCATTATGACATAAAATTTCTAACTAGTACAAGCACATTTTTTTAAGCACCTAGGTACTAATCCATTGCTTTCAACTTTGGCTCTTCTATCTATCTATCTATTGCCCGACACCATAATCCCATAAGGGGTGGCCATTTGACTCTGAGTTATTTGTTTAACGGGGAGGGGCACTAACCCTCCACCAACCCACTTGTTGATATGTAGGCTCTTACCCACAACAAAAATGATGGGAATGAAATGGACAGCAGTACAATTCTCAACCCTGTATAAGAAATTTACCTATTCTATATGAAAGCATTAAGCTTCAGCACAACAAATATATAACAGCATTCAAATTCACAGCTTAAAAGAAATAAGAAATTCCTAGCTGAACCCCAGTTGGCTGGTAACTACTATGGTGCCAGAAGTCCTTGTAACAAATATATAATCTGTAATTAACACTGGATGAAAAGTGCTGTGGGCTACAAACAGATAGCAATAATTTGGCAAGTGCCAGGGGCATTGTAAATAAGGTAATCAAGAACAGGCCTCTTTACACCTACCAATGTCTGACAGCTGCTGTGATGCATCAGCAATGGTAATGACAGCACTACCCAAGTGGCTGACAGTGCCCTCCTCCTGTCCAGCTGACAGACTGATGAAGTCTGTCAGGTTGTCAGTACTAGCCTTCCCAACTCCACCACTGTTCACAACTCCCTCTGTGTTTCCATCAATACCTGCTGGACCCTCATCCTGCAAAAAGAGAGTACAGGTCATCATTAAATTGTGTGTTGCCCATTTTTTATGCTTTTCTTGCTATTATGTCCATAGTAAATAAAAAAAAAAAAAAAATGCTTCCAAACCCCATCACTGCTCACATCTCCCTCTGTTCTCATCTGTCCCTGGTGGACCCTCATCCTGCAAAAAAATATGCTGGTACTATATTTAGCAATACCGAGAAGCACACAAAAGCAGTTAGCATATTCTCTCTGATGAGATCCTTCATGAAACTACTCAGTTTTTTCTTAACTCCTTGAGTACAGTGACATATTCTGTATTTTATTCTTGACATCTTCAGATAAACTTATTCAATTCATAAGAGAATTTTCATCCTACAGGGGTTTAATACAGCCTTCATTAAATCTCTTTCCTATTAGAGTGTTCACTTAATCTAAATAAAATCATTCAGTAACACCAAGAATAATCTCTCTCTCTAATGACTGTCAGAAGCCTTAATCCCCTAAGGGGTGGCCAAAGATGAACTACCTCCTTGTCAACCTGTTCTCTACCATCACGCTGCCCTTTCTCCAACTCATATTTCCCCCCTCTCATATACCTCACAATCCAGTCCGTCTACCTCATTCTCAATCTTCCTCTCCCTCTTCCCCTTCCCCCCTCCACCTCACTCACATGCAGTTGCCTAGTCAATCTCTCTCTCCACCCTCTCCACAAGGCAAGAATGAACTAAATGTCATTCCATCAGGTTGGGGAGTTAAGGTCTCACTTGAGCATGGAGAACAATGAAGGTGGGATTATCATCTGGTGTGCACACGGACTCCTCAGCCGCCTGGAGGGCAGGTACGTCTGCCAGCGGCACCACACTCGCCTCGCCATCATCACGGATCACCAGTGCCCACGTTGAGCCACTACTTTCCGTCATCTGAGAAGGTGAGGCAGGTGAAAGTTTGGTTAACTGGCCATTACATAAAATCTGTTCACTTACAGATGTCCTAAAGATCCTGGACAAGTATAAGAGATATCTTATAATAAGGACTTTACTATACTTGGCCCAGATTCACAAACTTACTGCATGACCAATTTCCTTTAATAACACAGATTTTTGCTTTTATAACAGAGAGACAATGGAAGATTCTGCACTTTCTTCTTTGCTCTTCCTGCCAATATATCTTCATTATAATTCTCCTACCATAACTAAAATTAGCTTCAGTATAAAAATTGACAGGCATGGGAAAATTCTAGCTCTCCTTGTCTTTCATACAACTGGATATTCATCACATTTGTCTGTGGATCTGGGCCCTGTTTCACATATTGTACATATCAGTACTATGAGCTGAGTCTATCTGAACCTGTTAACATGAAAAATTCTCATGTTGTACTGTGGTCCAATAATTGAAGTCATCTGCTTTCACTGAAAACTTCTTTCACATTGCAGCATCCCTCACCCCAAAGGAATGGCCATACTGGTATGTGATGCAAATTATATGACAGAATAAACATAAAGCATTTTATTTGTATTCTGACAGCTACTTATTTCCTGTAATTACAAAACTACTTACACTGTGTAGCTATTGAAGCTTCATTTGCAGCAATACAGCACTATAAAATCAAGATTACTCAGTACCAATGTAAAACAGAATTACTACAGACCCAGTAAATAGTATAACCACCCAGAAGTACTTTATTATAAATATGTAGTCTAGAAATTCACAATATTATAGCTATTCCATATTAGCAACCCCTTTTGGGCCCAACGGGATGCAAGTCATTGGGATAGCTCAAAACAAGGCTACCATTGTCCACATGATCGAAGCTGAAGATCATTGTGCTAAGACACTAGTATTACGATTATTATTACTATTTTAATGGTACCTTTTCAGCATTAAAAGACGGAAGCAGACAGTAGACTATCCTATCGCATTCCCTGTCATTGAAATTACAGAAGGAAAAGATAAATACAAAACTATAGTATCAAAGTCCGACGCTACGACAAAGGCTATTCACTAGCTGGCAGCGAATGCCTAAGCAGATGATTTTGATTTAAAGCTTTAGAATGTAGCCGAGCGACACACACACAAGTAAACAAGCAAGATTGCTAATGGCTTAACTTGACCAATTATGGTCCTAATTATAAATAGTATTTTAGACAACAAATATGTCAGAATCTAAAAAAAAGTAACAACTAAAATCAGAACACATATCAGCTTATTAGTTTTCTACCTGAAACATCAAAAAAGGGCGATATGTTCAATAACCTGATATCAAGATATATGTCCACATAGCTCAAGTAATCTCCAGTTGATTTGGTCATCATTTTAATTAGACTGCGGTAACAAACTTGTTTATATTAGTTCAAATATTAAAGTGGCTAAAAAAACAAACAGGCTATGGAAATATTTCTACTTTGATATGAATTATAATTAAAACTGACAGAACTCTCCTAAATCAAGACTGGCCTTGCTACACTATTTACTATTTTCTCCTCCCTCTTATCAGGTCAGTAGGTAAGCCTTCATTTAATGGTATTTAGGTCATTACTTGCATTCACATTACATTAATATTTGTAGTTTGAGAAGGAGATGCCTTGAAGAAATAGTAGAGTCAGGTAAATGAGTCTTCAGTGTAAGTGATCCATGAAAATCTTTATCAGTTCCATACTTACATCACCAAACTTAGACAAGCCTGCTGAAAATTTGTTCAGTATTAGTTCTGAATTTTGCACACATATAGATAATGATGAATTAAAATTATTTGGATACTGGAGAATACAGCTGAATTCGAAACAAAGAAGAAGGTCATTCATCTTTGCATTTTAGGTGTTTTCACCTTTATTTGTCTTCATTTAGGTATTTATTTATATTCATTTGGGTGTTTTCAACTTCATTTTTGTTCATTTGGATATGTATGATCATTTAGTTATTTTCCCTTACTATTTATGTTCATTTGGGTATTTACATTCACTGTGTTTTCAGCTTTATGGTAGTTTTGGTCATTTGGATATTTATGATCATTTAGATTTTTTCCTGTATCATTTTTTATCATTTGTGTATTTATGTTCATTGAGGTGTTTTCAACTTTGTGGTATTTGTGTTCGTGTGGATATTTATGATCATTTTGATATTTTTCCTTATTATTTATGTTCATTTGGGTATTTAGTTATGTTCATTTTAGTGTTTTCTCCTTCATTTGTGTTCATTTGGGTGGTAGGTGGTGGCGACCATCATCCACTCTACTTGATGTAGTGCTGCCTACTTCTTCCTTAGCCTTTATCATTCTTTTTCTGTGCCTGCCCTCCTTTCTTCCTATTTCTCCTATATTTCCTGTCACTTCTTACTGCTTTTCTTTCCTTTACAGGTGGCATTACATTGAGTGACAAGCCAAATGGTTTCCTGTAAGCCAAGAAACCATTTACAACGCTGGGTGGTAACCATATAACCAAACCATACGTGCTCCCTACGTGTCAACAAGTGGGTTGGTGGAGGGTTAGTGCCCCTCCCCGTAAAATAAATAACCCAAAGTCAAATGGCCACCCCTTACGGGATTATGGTGTCTGGCAATAGATAGATAGATAGTGTTCATGTGGGTGTTTTCTCCTTTATTAATATTGTATTCACTTGGGTATTTATTTTTGTAAATTTAGGTGCATTTTCCTATATAGAGGTTCATATAGGTATGTAATTAGGTTCATATGTTTTTTTTTCCCCATTATTTGGGTATTTTTTTAGGTTCATTTAGATTTTAATTAATTATGCCCTGTTTGGAGTAATTTGGATTCATTTGGGTATGGTATGGTAGTTTATTATTATTATTAGTAGTAGTAGCAGTGGAGAGGTATATGAGAGGTGGTGGTGTGAGCTGGGAGCAGGGCAGTGAAATGGTGGGGGACAGAGTGACATGGAGGCAATTTGTTTGTGGCCACCCCTTACGGGATTGAGGCGTCTGGCGATAGATAGATAGTAGTGGTAGTAGTATTAACACTATACTGTCACTTCCTTTCTAGTGCCATGGTGAGGATGGGCGGAATGCAGGCAATGGAGAGTGTGATGCTAGAGGTGGATCACGTACAGCAGCGGCACACCTGGGACTGTGGCTTGGCATGTATCATGATGGTACTTCCTCCACAGGTCAGGGCAGAGTTCTCCGACGCACTCTATAGCATATGCCAGGAGGAGGGATTTGACAAGAGGTATGGATGCTGATGTAACTATGGATTTAATGTTTTTGGTGTATTTAGTGTTCTGTATGTTGTGGTAAGCATATGTAACTCAGTGTATGATGAGTGGGAAAAATGGTCTGATGGTTGATGATGATGATGACGATGGTAATGACGATGATAAGGAGTATATTTTGTGCATTATGATAGTCCTCCCACCACTGGTCATGACAGAGGTCTCCAAAGCACTATAGCTTCTGTCAGGATTAGGGCTTTGACAGGAGCTATGGGGACTACAGTTTGTTCACCTTTGAAAAATTTGAGGCAGTTTCAGAATTGTTATATTAGCTATGTAGACTCAACTTAAAGTCCTTCAGTCTAATGACATATACAATTTTTTTTTTATTATTATTATTACTGCGATTAGACGACTACGGAAGAGAGTTTCCAAGAAGTTAATGAAGACTGTGTCTAACCCCTTCAGTCAGAAAAGTCCCTCCTGAGCTGAATATAGTCATCTGAGGATAGGAAGGATGAAATTATAAATATATTTTTGGATTTAAGTAGTTAAAATTTATACAGAAGCCTCTTGTTATTTTCACACTTAATATTATGTTGGCAGTGAATTCTTTTGTACTTCCACAGCACATGGAGTATTGACCTAGCATACCTTCTGCAGCGGTTTGGAGTGAAGCACCGCTACCTCACCATCACTCTCGGAGTTGACCTTGGTTTCTCCTCTGAACGATTCTATGACCATGTCTTACATAAGGTCAGCCTTGGTCTCACATACAGATGACTATTCTTTATTATTTCCTTTTATATGTAGCTATTTATTTATTGCATTTGTTGGTTAGTTTGTTTTTTTGTGTTCAACTGTAGGCATAGGCTTGGCAACCCATTCTTAAGGCACATCAATCCTGCTGCATGTCACCACTTCAGCACTAGTACCCACCATTGTTATAGTATTGGTATAGAATAAATGCTAGGGTAGTCTCATTCAAGAGTGGTTTGATGGCATTAGCAGGGATGTTTTTTTCCGTGTCATTAAGTCATGTGAAAGATCATTAGCTAAACACTGTTTTAACAACATTCAGAGACAGAAATCAGACTGTTCTGTGCCCTACCCTTGGACTGAATTTTTGTCTGTTCTGACAGCAGATCACCTTGCTAACCATTGGATCACCACCTCTCCTCACAGGACACCCAGAGAGTGCTTGACAGATTCCAGGAGGCTGAGCAGAGGGGAGTTGTGGTGGAGCAGGGGGCAGCCAGCATTCCCGACCTGCTCTCCCACCTGCATCAATATGGCCCCATCATTCTCCTCACAAATGCCCACCTTTTGGCCTGTCTTCGATGTGCCCGGGCTGTCCCTCACTTACGCTCCTGTCTACCATGCTCCCCTCCATACCAAGGCCATTATGTCCTTTTGGTTGGCTATGATACAGGGAAAGGGCATGTATACTACCGGAATCCATCTTTCAAGAGCCGTATTTGCTCCATCACCTTTGGAAAGTTGGATGTGGCACGACGAAGCTATGGCACAGATGAGGACGTTATATTTATTTACACAAACACCGGTAATAGTAGTAGTAGTAGTAGTAGTAGTAGTAGTGGTAGTTGTAGTAGTAAGCACAGTAGCACTAATAAGAGTAATAATAGTAATAGTATACAGGACACACACAGTTCTTGAGAGAGGTAACATTAGTTTCATTTTGTAATTTTTGTAACTGTGATGAATACAAAATTATTTATAGCTACTATACCTCTTTGGGTAATGTACAAATTGTGTATAGAGAGAAACTCCTAACATTTTAGGGATTATTTTTGTTGTCTAGTACATTATTTTTCTGTTAGAGTATTTATGTTTTGTATATTTAACCAGTAGGTTTAGTTTTTGAAGTCCTGAGTGTTACACTGTGAAAGTCCTTGTGTCTGATTTTTAATAGCAACAGTAAACCTATTTTTCTAGGTTAGAGTAAGCAAAATTGTTGTTCCTTTCTTTGCCTTTTTTTAGTTTTCAGTGTTGTTGAATATTATTTGACATTTTTGTGTAGCAGTCGTTATATTTTGAAATTCTTAGTAACAAAACGTTCCTTTTTCAAGTTAGAAGTCAGTTAAGTTTTTCATATCATTTATGCAGATTTTATTTAGTAATCTGTCTTGAAGTGTGATGAGATATTTTAGTTAATATAAAAAGTACTAATATTTTATTTTTCAGGTTAAGAATAAGTTCATTCTATTCCTGTTATGCGGCTGTTTATTTGATTTTCGGTTGTGAAATATGAAAAGATTATGGGTTTAACTAGTTGGCATAAAACTTTATTCATTACATGATGCATTTGTAGCTAATACTTTGCCCATATATTTAGAACTATATTTGAAGCACCATCGAGCGTTTATTGTTTGGATATATAAATCATCTCGCATGTAACAGATATATGATGTCTCTTACGGAACTAGTCGAGATCCTGAATGAATTAAACACGAGGGTTTTCACCAGTTATCAAAGCCTATAATGATTTGGCAAACTACATAAAATTCTCCCACCTAGCCATATGATGATTGGGGTACTGATATTGTTTGATGTCATGGAAAAATTTTTGTTTGTGTACGATATTCTTTCAAGATACAATACTTTATTGTACTATATTTTTATGCGTTATTTTTGTCTTGTACTCATGGGAAAGTTTTTGAGATAGAGGGCGAAGATGGATAATAACACATTATCCGGCTCTGCACCAAATATTGAGCCAGTTGTGGTTACTATGCAATATCCGACATTTGGCTTTAACTGGCATACGGCGTGGCTGAATTACTCTGGATAATTGAGAGTTTACTGTATTCAGAAATAAGTGATTGCAACCTCTCTAAATCAAGTGGTATGTTTATTTATTCTCTCCGTGCTACCATCACATGATTCTTTTTAACTCAGGAAGGACTTTAGGCAGTTACAAGGTTGATGGAGGATACATTGAACCCTGCCTGTTCATAAAGGCTATCCTGAGGTGAAGAAAATTGTGTGGATATAAGAAGAATAGAATAAATAATCCATTACTGGATTAATGGGATTAATTAACATTTTTATATGGCTGCATTTTTTTTTTTTATGTTTGTATATCCAGTTTATTTATTGTATGGTAATCATATGAATGTGACTGTGTTCATATTTTATTATTTCTCCAGATGGATTTTATTCAAGCAAATAGTATCAACTAATGGGGACAGGAATACAGTGAAAGCCATGTCTTAACCCTCTAAATACAGTGATACCTTTAGAATTTATTCTGGCTCTCTCCAAATAATTTTTTTAAAGTATATAAAATCATCTGGTAGTGACTTGAATAACATGAAAAAGGGTCACATTGCAAAGCAAGAACAAGATGAGTGGTTAGGAATTTACTCAGTTTGGATGAGTGCGGTGCAAATAATATTTATGCTTAAAAACAAACTTTGATTTCTTTCTGTGCATTGATAAATTTGTTACATTGTTCGTTGTTGTGTCCAGTTATCCGTTTGTGTTTGCACTCAGAAATTTTTATTTTTGAGTGATGTCTCTGTTCAAAGAAAAATTAATCTTTTTTTGTGTGCGTGTTGGTAGATTTGGGAAAAACTCTTTTTTTCGTTCTTTCTTTCTTTCTCTCTTTTATACGTACAGACTAACACCTCTTACACATATCTGGCAGTAACAAGAATAAATTGAAAATATCTTCATCATAGTTAAATGGTTGAATATCAGTACTCATGACATCATTTCTTGTGGCTACTGTGGTATGATTTCTTGTTGTCTTTGTTATTTCTCATAGGTTAAACAATCCCACCTATACAAGCCAATAAGTACAAGCAAAAGCAAGCGGTTTTGTCTTGATTTCTGTCTTGCCATGAGTGCATCTCTTAGTGACAGTGTGTCCTTGGGTTAGCTCAGAGCCTATAAATAAATTTTATATATTGTCTTAACTGCTGTAATGGTATGATGTGTGGATGGAAGCTTTGTGTATGTATGTTTATTCTGCATCTGTCTTGCCATGACTGCATCTTGTAACAACAGTTTTTCCTTGGATGAGGATGCATATGGTGTCCATTTGTCATTTGTTTTGAAAATTGTGTGTGTGTGTGTGTGTGATTTAGTGTACATAATGTGATTTTTTTTATAATAGTTTGTATTGGATCGACAGTTAGACCTTGCAGTGTCAGTAGAAAGCCTAGTGGTCCTTTGTATTGTATTGCAGCTACTTCAGTGTAATTGGTATCTTTCACCCTGGTATTATTTCATCATCATTATCATCTTACATCATCATCATCATCATCATCATCCATTCTAACCCAGAGTCTGTCATTATCATCATTCTATGCTAATTTCCCTCATCATCATAAGTCAGTTTCCCTTTATATCACTAATGTGGGTAGGATCCAGAAATATGAATAGCCTAGTAAATATGATCCTTGGAACACCACTAGCAGAGTGCCCGGTGCAAAAGATATTATGGTAATTTGTAAATTGTGAATATAGTTCAGATATCTCTTTATATATATACTTAATTTTTTTCTTACTGAAGAACTGACACTTTTGAGAAAAAGAGCTGGTTATTATTATTATCATTATTGTTATTATTAATATTATTATTAGTCACTTCATGCATTCTTCATCTAATCCTGTGTTGCCCCATGAGGAGCATAGGAGCCTGGGGCTAGGCAAGTTGGTCCAGACATTTAAGATGAGAGTGACCAGTGTCATTCGTTCTTGAGTGGTATTACGTGAGCAATAAACCCCAACCACCTGTTAGATATAACCTGCATCAGCTCAGTCCGATTGGAGTGCCTTAATTACCCACTGAACCACCAGGTGCTATAATTTGGTTATATGGTTACCATCCAGCATAGTAAATGGTCAGGAAACCATTTAGCTTGTCACTCAGTGTAGAGTTGCCCATAGACAGAAGGAAGAGGAAAGAATGAAGGAAAGAAAGGTAGAAGAGGAAGGAATGAAAAATGGAAGGAAGAGAGGAAAGAGCAGCACTACATCAAGTGAGTGGATGGTGAGTGCCCATACCTACCACTAGTGTTATTATTATTATTATTATTACTGTATGATCATTATTAATGTACCGGTAGTATTATTGTTATTAGTGTATTAGTTATTGTTGTTTCCTATGCTCCTGATGGGGCAACAATGGGTTAGATGATGAATGAATGATGAATCATTGTTATTATGTCTGCCCTTTCCTCTCCTCCATCCTTCTTTCCTTCAATCCTCTTCTGTTGTTCTTTCCTTCATTCTTGCCTTGTCCTTCTGCCTACGGGTGACTTTACACTCCCTCTTCTGTCTTTCTTACCTTCATTCTTTCCTCGTCCTTCTGCCTGTGGGAGACTCTACACTGAGTGACAAGCCAAATGGTTTCCCGTACACTAGGAAACCATTTACTATGCTGGGTGGTAACCACATAACCAAATTTTGGTGCCTGGTAGTTTAGTGGGTAATTACGGTGCTCCAATCGGATTGAACCAGTGAAGGTTTATATCCAAGGGGTGGTTGGGGTTTATTGCTCACGTAATGCCATTCAGGGATGAGTGAGGCTGGTCACTTTCATCTTAAATGTCATGACCAACTTGCCTAGCCCTGGGCTCCTACGCTCCTCTGTGGGGTGACATAGGATTGGATAATGAATGATGAATTAATTACTATTGTTATTATTATCTTCCATCTTTCTTTCCTTCATTCTTTCCTCATCCTTCTGCTTGTGGGTGACTCTACACTGAGTGACAAACTAAATGGTTTCCTGTACACCAGGAAACCATTTACTATGCTGGGTGGTAACCATATAACCAAATTTTGGTGCCTGGTGGTTTAGTGGGTAATTACGGCGCTCCAGTGTGATTGAGTCGGTGAAGGTTTATATCCAAGGGGTAGTTGGGGTTTATTGCTCACGAAATGCCATTCAGGGATGAGTGAGGCTGGTCACTCTCATCTTAAATGTCAGTACCAACTTGCCTAGCCCCGGGCTCCTACACTTCTTTGTGGGGCGACATAGGATTGGATAATGAATAATGAATTATTATTAGCTTATCTTCCTCTGTGTTAATTTAGAGCACGTGATTTCTAGATACATTAATGAAGTCTTTGACTGCTAAAAGAATAACAGATCTCCAGCTCATGTATCGAGTGAAAGTAGAGTGACTTAGGATAACCTTGACACCTGTGTGGCAGTTGGAATTGATTTATTTTGGAAATTTAAGCATTTAGCTAATATTTTGGCATTATAAAGAGCTTCATATTTCATTCCAGCTAATAACAGACAATTTTATGCATCATCATTGTGATATATGATGATGATGATGTATATGATCATCCATTATAAGCTGATGTGAAATACTTTAGAGTACAGAGTTTTGTGTTCCAGCCTATACTTTAATCATGATTTTTTTTTTTTTTTTTTAATTGATCTTCATTTATCCGTATTATAGTAAAATTGTTTGTCATTCACAGTCATTAGCCAAAATAAAGTGCACCGTAGATAATTTGTAACCAGATGGTTAAAGTGAATAATAACATCAGTAATGAATAGTTAGAGGATATGGTGCACATATTTAATTTTTTGGTGGGTAATTTAGTGGTGTGAGGGTCATGTGCATAAAGCTTAAATCATAGAGGGAAGAGTGAGCCCCCAGTTTTTAATGATAATTTTTGGAACAAAGTATGAGGATAGAACATGTGTGATCTCGCGGTATTGTTACTAACTGCACTTTGTAGTGTGGGTTGTAGCCTCGTCACTTATACTCGTTACAACTATAATCTATCAATCTGTAGCCAGATGCATTAATCCTGTACTGGGTGGCCACAAACAAATCGCCTCCATATCGTCCAGTACCCTGCCATTTCACTGCCATCCCCCCAACTTACACCCCCCTCGCTCATATACCTCTTTACCCCATCCCTCCATCTCATCTTCAGTCTCCCTCTCCATCTCCCCCTCTTCCCACAACCATAATCTTTACGGAAGTGGCCATCATAAATTAGGGGTTTACCTTCACTTCCACGACTTTAAGTCTTAAGCATTCATCCCTAAGTGACACCTTCTGTGGTATATGATTAGTTATTTTAAGGTTTTGTGCTGTGAAGTGATATAATGAAAGTTCGTATTAACACCATGGTGTGCAATTTACTTTTTATAATTATTAAGTGAATTAAACTTACAATTAACGTGTTCAGGCACCCAGAGTGAAGGTTTATTGACACCATGATTTATGGAGGTAACTGAGCATCATCACATTACTCCTCTTAGTACAATGACATCTTAATTTAATTCATTTTTGCTATGTGTAGATTACTTTAACCAAATAAAGAAAACCTCTCATAACTGAATTAATGAATGCATTATCTAGCCCTTCCCTATTGAAGTTTTACTTATGCTAAATAAGTCTGTAAGAAAGTAACGAGAATCATCTGAAAAAAGACGTCATCGTTCTGGGAGGATTAATAATTATGGTTTTACTGTATGTCATAGAGTTATGGCCGGTTCCATGGTTTCTTCAGTATAATCTTGACTCATGATCATACCCAATCCTATCTTAAGGATTTTGGTGCTGTTAATGTAGCAGTAGTCACTATGTTTCATTCATTTTAACTAGGTGGAGCTTTTTGAATAGTTGCAGCTTATTTCCCGTAGATCATTGTCAAAAGAAGAAAATATTACAGCTTTGCATCATTAACAAAAAAATTCTTTGTAACTAGCACTATATTTGAGCATTAATCTACTGCTACAGCTTGAAATTCAAGCTGAAGAGATGGGTGTTTTATTGCTAGTTAAAGTGAATCGAGTATAGTAAAAATTGGCTAACTTAAACTGTAATTGAAATTCTACAGCTATACACTACACAGATCTTTCATGGTGTGTACAGTTCTTCCTTCAAAGAATGAAGTCTGTCAGTAAGGATCATCGTTATCACTCACATTCCTAAAGTATAGTAATGAGGTATTTGGTCAAGATTCCATTACCACACATACCTCAGTGTAATAACAGCATTGTAGGGAATTTCATCCTTTTAGCATTATCTTTCTTTCCCTCTGTTCCTCCCTTTCTCTGCCTCTATTCCTCCCCTCTCACCTTTTTCTCCCTTCTCTCACATCCTCTTACCATCCCGTCTCCATTTCTCCACTTTCATTCCATGTAAACTGCGAGACCTGCTAGTTTACTTTGTAAAACTACAATGTGGCCATTACTTTTTTGCTTAAATACTAACACAGAAATCTGTCTGTCTGTTGCCAGACACATCAGTCCCATAAAGGGTGGCCACAAACAGATCGTCTCCATGTCACCCTGTCCCCTGCAATTTTGCTGCCCTTCCCTCGGCTAACACCCCCCTCTCTCGTATACCTCTCCACTCCATCCCTCCACCTCATCCTCGGCCTCCTCCTCTTTCTCCCCCCCTCCCTCTCCACCCCACCGCCTCACTCAGATACACTCTCATCCTTAGTCTCTCGTTCTCCATCCTCTCCACATGGCCAAAACACCTCAGTTTATTTCTCCTAATGCTTTCTGTCACATCCACATCCACACCACGATGCTCCTTCATTTCCTCATTTGTCAGTCTGTCTCTCCATGTAATTCCACATGCTCCTCTCAAATAACTCATTTCCGCTGCTCTCATTCTTGACTTGTGTCCTTCCAACAAGGTCCATTCTTCACTTCCATTTGTTAGAGTTGTTATCTCAATACTGTCATGCAGCGACTTTTTTGCTTCCGTGCTCGCTTCCCTGTTTCTTATCACTGCTTTCAAAGAACCAACAACTTTTCTTCATTGTTGTACCCTTTCAAGCACTTTATCCTCCAAATTTCCATCCCTACTCATCACGCTACCCAAGTACATAAATGTACAGTAAAATACAGCTGCTGAAAGAGTGACTCTACCCTCACTGTAGTGCCTCTCCATCAACCAGTGAGACGTACTCACCTCATGCAACAACTCACAAGCAGTTCAATAATCAATGCCATCCCTTACAACATGGCACACTTACCCACTTCTTGCACTTCACTCTCACACCATAGCATGCTTACTCACCTCTTGCAGCTCACTCTCTCAGTCCATATCACACCCATTGCACCACAACACACCTAATCACCCCATGGACCTCATCTCACAACATTCTGCCATTCTCACAACGCACTTTACCATTCTCGTAACACACTGTACCTCTCTCACAGCACACTCTGCCCTCTCATTAATGGAATCCCTCCACACCACAACACACAGTACTCATCTCATGTACACCACTCTCACAACTCACTAGCATCCCACTCTCCCCCGTCTTTAATGCAGCTCCCTCACATCACAACTCCTGCCCACCTCATGCATCTCATTCACGCCACATACACTGACATTTTCTTCAGCATAACATCAACAAAGATCTCTACAGTACATGACTTGGATGAAGTGGCTGGATTTCTGCATTTGAATGGATTCACTTATTCTCCTTCTCCTCCTCCTCCTCCTCCTCCTCTCTC
>JAGKTI010006932.1:0-38769 GCA_018397915.1 Birgus latro | reverse complement strand
TCTTTCACTGAAAAGCCACAAGTCTGGTTCAGCGTCAGGATACTCAAGGTACGTCAAGGCTCCTCCATCTCTGATGATGTAACCACATTTACCCTAACAAAGAGAACCCTAACCTCATTTCAGTTGCAAATATCTATCTATATGTCTGTCTATAGCCAGATACTTGAATCTCATAGGGGGTGGCCATTTGTCTTTGAGTTATTTGTTTTATGGGGAGGGGCACTAACCCTCCACCAACCCACTTGCTGACACATAGGAATACGTTTGGGTTGGATATATGGTTACCACCCATCATTATAAATGGTTTCCTGGTTTACAGGTTTGCTAATGATATTTAACTCACTGGCCAAGGGATGTTAACCATTTTATTCTTGCCATATCATTGTAATTATAATCAACTTTGGATAGAATTTTTGAACTGTTGTTGTATGATATATTGCTGATGAGTCCCTTCACCATAAGTAGCCTCTCTTGTATATTTATCTGTCTATCTGTCTGTCAGTATATCTGCCTGTGTAACTAACTGTAGCTGTTTTTCTATGTATCTGTCTATCTGTTTGTCTATCTATTGATCTATCAATCAGTCAATCAATCTATCATCCTTCCCAGACAGTGCAGATGATGGAGGTACCAGTGTTAAAGACATGGCTGCACTCACTGGTGATGGATGCTCTGGCTACAGCCTGGGTCGATCCAGGTCAGCTAGAAATAAATATCCACCCAAATGAGGTCATGGTGCCAGAGACGCGACCAGGTGACACATTGGCTCAAGGTGTACTGACTGTCATAATTTGGACACAGAAGGGATCATCAGGTGAGTGTGGTGAGGTGATGATGTGGTGGTGGTAGGTGATGATGTGGTTGAGTAAAAACTGCAAAGGCCTCACAGTACTGGCATAAGGGGTTAACTGAGTTTTTGTTTTGATGTAGGCGTGGGTCTGGACGAGGACCGGTGGATCGTGGTCAGTGTTGATTCCCAGCAACATGTGACACCTGTTATAACATCCGGGCGCTGGCAGGAGGCGTGTAGCTTCCTGGTCAGCTCCTCCCCAAGTCACCACAACCTCGTGCTCAAGGTTAAGACCAAGCGACTCATCACCACAACACTGGCCCAGTACGACCTGCCACTCGCTCAGTATGCCCTAGATTCATGCAAAGTGTAAGTAGTCTATCTATCTATCTGTCTATAGCCAGACACCTTAATCCTGTAAGGGGTGACCACAAACAAATTGCCTACATGTCATCCTGTCCCCTGTCATTTCACTGCCCTGCCCCCAACTTACACCCCTCCCTCTCTCATATACCTCTCTGCTTATCCCTCCATCTCATCTTTGGTCCCCCCTTCCCTCCTCCACCTCACTCACATACACTCTCCTTGTTTGCCTTTCACTCTCCATCCTCTCCACATGGCCAGACCACCTCAATATGGTAATGGCGGTCAGCATAGCCATAATATATTTCCATTTGCTCCACTTATAGCTCGTCTTCCTTGCTGTTTGCTCCTCCTGGCTATAGACTGATTTACAGCTTTTGTTATATGTGTTACAGTGTGAATTTGATAGTTATTTATGTACACTTTTTGAAGGGAAAGCATCCAGACATTTCTTTGCTAACCCTGGGAATCAAGTGACTTAATATTTTCATCATTAAGTGTACATAGTTGTAGTCAGCGTTGTGTACTGAAGCATATTACTCATATTTTAATGCTGCTGTACTTGTAGATTTTTTTTAACAGTTTTCTCTCATTGATTTGTAATGGGGTACATGTACTGTGAAAGTGCATTAAGTTCAATATAGCCGAGCTTTTTCTGTGCTACCCAGATTGATTTTATATTTTAGTAACTAACTCAGCCCCCTCATCCCAAGAATATTATTATTTATTCTTGTTGCTCTCAGATGATTTTATGAAATGAAGAGAACACCCTAGTTATACAGGGTTTAATGAAGGATATATATAACGCATCAGTGCTGAATAAAATTGACCGTATTAGAAAATGTAAAATGTTATGGAGGGGTTGAAGTTATGATTGTGTTTTACAGAGCTTTCAAATCATTAGACTGTTATGAGGTTTTTAGATAATACTCTCATCAATTTAAGGGCTTCGTGGCATCTCTTCCATAGTGATTTATATTGCATATTACATCAGGGATATGGGACTGAATAGGGAGGCAGCCAGAGATCGAGTAGCATGGAGAGCTGCCATTATGTGACTAAGGCTGACACATGCAAGTTGGTCCCTTCCTAAATAATAAATACGATTATTTTTATGTTTTATTCATGTTTCTTTTATATTACTAGAGGCTGCATAGACAAAATGTACAAATTTACTGGTACACAAATAAACTGGGAAGGAAGAGATGGTAGGGAGCCTCCTTGATCAGTGAGAGTGTTTACCTTTGATGCAGCTGTAGTACTAACTTAGGCAGCTAGATTAATATTCCTCACTGCTCCTGGTTAATATTCCTCACTGCTCCTGGTTAATATTCCTCACTGCTCCTAATTAATATTCCTCTTTGCCCCTGATTATTATTCCTCACTGCTCCTGATATGCTTGGTGTGGCACTGACCTTTACCCTGACCTCCGCATCCCTGCCACCTCCCCACCCAGGGCAGAGACAGTGTTGCAGAAGAAGGGAGGCAAGGTGATAGGAGGCAGTGTTCCGCCCCTACACCTGCGACTGCAATACACCCCACTCGCCCCTGTAAGCCTGGACCTACCCCTCCCAGCCCCACTCACAGAAAATCAAGAAGGTGGGTTAATAAATTGGTGTTGTGATGAGGAGGGGTATATTGAGATGGTTCAGGCATGTGGAGATGATGGAGGATGGCAGTTGGGTACAGAAAGTGAGAAGTGTGAGTGTCAGGGTTAGAGTTGCGAGAAGCAGACCAAAAAGACGTGGGATTAGGTCACAGAATGCAACCCCAGGGATAAGGGACTGAATACTGTATGTGATAGCAAGAATATGGGAGGGAAGGTTACTTTCTGGTGTTTGGGAAAGACTAAGAAATGTGCAAGGTGTTACATGAAGTATTTGTATGTTATGGCAGTTTGAAGCACACAACAAAACAGATGAGAAAGAGAGGATACTCTCTAATGTCTGAAGAGGAGTGAAAAATAGGTAAAGCAGGACACAGTGCTGGCAGGGAATTGTCTAGGAATTTTACTCTTGATGATGTATTGGTGTTGTGATGAGGAGGGGTAGACTGAGATGGTTTGTGTGTTGTGATGAAGAGGGATAGACTGAGATGGTTTGTGTTGTGATTAGGGGTAGACTGAGATGGTTTGGGTGTTGTGATGAGGAGGGGTAGACTGAGATGGTTTGGGCATGTGGAGAGGATGGAGGATGACAATTGGGTGTGGAAGATGAGAAGTGTGAACTTCGGGGGTAGAGTTGTGAGAGGCAGACCAAAAAAAAACTTAAGATGAGATCAGAGAGTGTGACCTCAGGGATAAGGAACTGAATAGGGAGGCTGCCAGAGATCAAGTAACATGGAGAGCTGCCTCTAGGTGACCAAGGCAGATGCACGGAGAAATGTTGGAGCTCTTATAAATTAAACGAATTATACGATAAGACAGTGCAACAACTTTGGCCCAACTTGTACCCTCTTTGTGATGTGTCCACAGGTGCTGGAGTGCTGTATATTGTGGTTCATGGGGCAGACAACATCACCACATCATCTGAATACACACCAAGCCCATATTGCCTTATCTTCAACAATCGCAGAAAGGTCAGTACTGTGATGTTGTAGTGTGTGTGTGAAGTTGCATACTGTACTTACAATTACCTTCTCTCACACTAAAATCATTTTCTTTTGGCATATTTTCAGTGCTCAATAATATGTAACAATGATAATGATGATGTGTTGCAGGTAAAGACAACACACTATATATACGAGTGTGGGTCGCCACGTTGGGAGTGTGGTGTGGAGGTGTTGGTGAGGGAGGTGTGTGGAGTGACTATGGCCATCGCTGTATGTTCACTACCTCGAGCCACACAAGACACTGAACTCCTCGGCTTAGCTACCATCTCACTGGCTACGGTAAGTGTTTATCATACTATATATTTAGCATTTCCTCAGGTGATTGAATAGGGAGGCTGCCAGAGATCAAGCAGCATGGAGAACTGCCTTTAGGTGACCAAGGCCAACAGTATTTCCAAGGACTGAATAGGGAGGCTGCCAGAGATTAAGCAGCATGGAGAACTGCCTTTAGGTGACCAAGGCCAACATAGTATTTCCTGAAGCGACTGAATTGGGAGGTTGCCAGAGATCAAGAAGTGTGAACAAAGCTGACCCATGCAAGCATAGTGGAACCTTTATAAATGATGCAATACAATGACAAAATGATGTGACTCTACTGTTAGTTGTGGTAAGTGGGGCACTCACTGTCCACTCACTTAATGCAGTGCTTGAATGGAAAGGGTTGCATAGTGGGTGGGTCGTGAATTACTGTATAAATGTTCATACTGAAGCAGAGAAGGGTAATGGTCACATTGTAATCTCAAGGAAGGGTTACTCTGTGAGTTTATGAATATATAAGATACAAATAGGGGAGGTTAAGTTCATGGGTTGTATGTGTTGTGAGAGAGAGCTTTATAGTGGATTGTTCTTGAGTTGTACAGTGTTTTGTAATGACAGGTTGAGTTGCCTTTGGTGCGTCGACGGTTGCCTCTCTCACGCAGCCTACCCACACCTGGTGCCGACCCCACTTCCCTCACATCCCCAGGGTCAGTACATTACTCTAATTCATTTTTACTTGCTTTGTAGTTTAATTAGTTATGGTAAATGGTAACTGGTATGTGTATTATTATTCTTTCCTTTGGTAAATTTTGTGCATGCTGTTAATCTTACCAGTTTTCAAGCCTCACCAGTTTTATCATTGTACTGTACACTTAAGAGTTCATATAACACGTAAAACCAGTTGTGTCGTCACTTAATTTTCCATCTACAGTAGTCTGCTTTATCCAGCTTTAGGGTGATTGCGTACCTGCAGTCAACAGGTGTGCTGGGCCAGGTTTAACCAGCTTAGAGTAACAACAGCAACAGCAATGCAACCTGGCAGATTAGTGACAAAGTTGATAATGTTCCATCATGTGGCTTCCAGGGTAGGGTGTAATATATCCTCAGGCGATGGAGGTGGGGGTTGGAAGAATGAGTTTGGAGTAGTGAATGTGGGATCTGGAAGTGCTAAGCCGTAAAGAAGGGAATGAGTTTGGTGCAGTGAGTGTGGGATCTGGAAGTGTTAAGCCATAGAGAAGGGAATGAGTCTGATGCATTCAATGTGGGATCTGGAAGTGTTGGGCCATAAAGAAGTTAAAGATGAAACAACTTCAAATGAGTGCTACCGATAAATATATGTCTTACCTAATCGTACTGATGGGTTCCAGTGCTGTTATATCATCAGTAGCATAATAATGAAGCAACTTTAAATGAAATCTAACCGTCCTCTCCCTTATTCAAACTTTCAGATTTGTGACAGTGTCGATAGTGTTCCGTGCTGTGAGTTCAGTAGCAGGGTGTAACATATCCTCTAGTGAAGGTAGCGGGGGACAAGAGAAGGTCTGTGGCTCAGTCACAGTGGTGTCTGGAGGTCAGTCATCATCCCCGGTTCCAAGTTCTGGGTCCCTGCGGCGCCCCTCCCTCTCCATGGCTGATGATGATGATAGCGCAGCCAGTAGGAAACGTAGCAACACATCGTGGTACAGTCAGGCAGTGAGTAATACCACTAGATTCAGTGTTAGGTGCGTCTTTAGCTGTCCTTACTTGGTACACTTGATCTAAAAATTATCAGTGCACATTCTACATGAAACAGTATGACATCATAGCTGATGATGATGATGATGATGGAGATGACAACGATGGTGATGATACTTGATGCCCATTGATTGTGCCCCATAACAGTAACACTGTATATGTTGCTAATAGACGTACACTATACTCATTTAAAACTACATTAATTTTCATGGGGTAAACTGTATAGATTATTTAGTATATAATTAGGCCTCACCTGTCCTTTGCTTTTATTATTGTGTTTGCATCAATAAAGAAAAGTGCAAGAATTCAGGGTGTTCCACAATGCATCGTCCAGGAGTTTGACTCTTTGTTATTTTGTTTTTACTTTTTTCTTGGAGGGAGCAGTCTTGCAGCCTTCTGTTTTTATTTTTTTCTTGGAAGGAATAATCTTGTGGGCTTCTTTCTTTTGATTCCTTCTTCCTTGTATTAATTAAAAAAAAATCAGAATATGTGTGGTAAGTGGATCAATATCCTTTTGGCAGGCTATACATCCTCCAAAGAAAGTATCGGCCCTTTAGGTTGTGCTGGTTGTGAAAATGTGTGAGTGCAGCAGACACACATGAATCCATATATCTGGTGCCTCAAAACATTTACCACCCAGTTTGTGGATTTTTTTGCAATTCTGAGTTTTAATAATTACCAAGGATAATATTTTCACTTATAATCACAGGCTGCTCCATTTATCACAATGCCTCACCCATGAGTTTGGCTCCTTGTTAGTTTGTTTTAATTGTTTTCTTGCAAGGGACAGTCAAGCAGGCTTCTGTCCTTTGGTTCCTCTTCCTTGCTTTCATTTCATTTTTCGTTTCATTTATAAAGGCTCCAACATACTTCCCTGCTTCAGCCTTGGTCACCGGATGGCTGCACTCCATGCTACTTGATCTCTGGTAGCCATCCTACTCAGTCCCTTATGTTAAAAAAAAAAAAAAAAAGTTTGAGAATGATACTTTTTTGTCAGACTGTTCTTGTATGGTTTGTAGAGTCGGCTGTTGGGAACCACGCGAGATGGTGAGAGTGGTACACAGGACATTGGGGACATCCTGGCATCAGGGCTTGGACTCATGGAGCTTACTATCATCAGGTCAGTAACACTTGTCATTAGGTGATTCAGCCTGTTTGTTTTTATCTGATGAAAGAGGGTCACTCACACTGCTTGAAACTAAATCACTGTTGTGTGACATTCAGTGAGCCTTGGCTGAGGGGTAGAAATGAGTCTTCTTTGTTACTAGCCAAATTTACCTTCCGGTTTGACCACACTTGGCCTAAGAAGAGCCATTTGCACAACTCGGATATCAAGTCATGGTTGTTTGAAACTCTGTGAGCCTTTGCATGTACTGTATAATAAAGTAGTTTTGATATTGAAGGAGTGGAGGGATTATGAGATTAAGATATCTGGCTATAGATAGATAGATAATAATACAGTATATACATAATACTGTCCACTGTTATATCTACTTGTGTGTTTAGGGCTCGTAACCTGGTAGCCAAGGACCTAAATGGCTACAGTGACCCATACTGTGTTGTGAAGGTCAATGGTGAGGTGAAGTACAGGACCAGAGTGAAGAAAAAGACACTGAATCCAGAGTGGGAGGAATCACTGATGACGCACCTGCCCAGACACCCGGATGTTTTGTCTATTGTGAGTACCAACCTTCATTGTTATTGTTGTTATTGTTATTGTTATTATTATTGTTATTATAAATATTATTTTTACTACTACTTTTTTTGTTCATGTACTGTTAAAAACAATATTTAAAGTGGTTTATTTGTTTATTTATTTATTTATTTATTTGTGACAGTATTATAACTGTCTTAAAATTTTACTGCAGTAGATAAATTATTCCCCACTGATGATGGAAAAAGCAAGTCCATTGTATCATACTTTAAGTTAAGGAGTCGATTTTTATTTCTGTCTGGTTACTCATTTTTAATTACTATATGTTCACCAAATATCGTCTCACTGGGGAAAAAAACATTGTCAATGTAGCTCTTTTTTTAATGGTAGGATTATTAGAGTTTAATTTAATTTTACTGCAGAGAGGTATGTGAGAGAGGGGGGTGTAAGTTTGAGGGGAGGGCAGGATAATGGCCGGGGACAGGGCGACATAGAGATGACTTGTTTGTGGCCACCCCATACAGGATTAAGGCATCTGACTGTAGATAGATAGATAGACTGTTTCTCATCATCCTTGGATATCTCAGCCAAGTACATGTTTACCTTCCCCAGAATAGTTTGCCTCAAACTTCAACCTACAACAGTTCAAGTCCAACTGTTACGGAATCTTATGAATAGAGGACACCTGTAATCTTGTGTATGAATGATTTTTTATTACCTCTGCCAGTGAAGTTGGAGGAGGTTATGTATTCACCCTTGTTTTTCTGTTTGTTTGTTTTATTTTGGCACCTAGTGGTTTAGTGAGTAATTAAGGTGCTCCAGTTGGATTGAGCCAGTGAAGGTTTATATGCAAGGGGTGGTTGGGGTTTATTGCTCACGTAATGCCACTCAGGGATGAATGAGGCTGGTCACTCTCATCTTTAATGTCAGGACCAACTTGCCTAGGCCCAGGCTCTTACGCTTCTCTGTGGGGCGACATAGGATTTGATGATGGATGGATGGATTTTTTGTTTGTCCACTCAATATCTCCAAAAGTTCTGAATGAATTTCAGTGAAATTTTGTGGAAGTGTGCCATGGGCCAAGAAAGAATTGACTAAATTTTGGAGTGTGTCCAGATCCAGATCCTATGTATCCTGCTTAATATCTCCAAAAGTTTTCGATGAATTTCAATGAAATTGTGTGGAAGTGTGGGCCATGGGCCAAGAAAGAATTGGTTAAGTTTTGGGGCAGATCTGGATCCAGATCCAGATCCTGTGTATCCTGCACAATGTCTCCAAATGTTCCCAGTGAATTGCAATTAAAAAAAATTTGTGGAGATGTGAGCCAAGGGTCAAGGAACAATTGAGTAAAACTGGGGGTGGATCCAAATCCTATGTACTGTATTCCACACAGATCCAGATCCATTTTAATAGCAAAGGCATTGGCGGAGGTATGCATTCTCTGGGTGTGCTGTAGATTAATTAGTTTTTCCTCTTCTGTACATCTGTCTATCTATAGCCAGAGACCATAATCCCATAATGGGTGGCCACTTGTCTTTGAGTTAGTCGTTTTATGGGGAAGGGCACTAACCCTCAGCCAATCCACTTGTTGACACGTGGGGAATATGTATGGGCTGGTTATATAGTTAACACTCAGCATAAAAAAAATTATAACGTAAAAGAAAAAAAAATACTCCCCAACAGACTCTGTGGGACCACGATGCCTTTGGTAAAGATTTCCTTGGTTCGGTGTCTTTGAGGGAGGAGGAGGTGCGTCAGATGTCCCTTAGTGATGTGTCTTCGTGGAGGGACTTGGATGGCACAAAGTCAGGCCAGCTGGAGCTCAGACTCAAGGTTATTTCTGATGATTATGAGGTAAGCATAGGTCTCACCCTGTACTAAGGTGGGGGAAAAGGATCATGATGGTGATGTGGTAATGATGATGATGATGGTGGTAATTATGATGATGATGGTGGTAATGATGGTGATGATGATGGTGATGATGATGTTGATAATGCTGATGAAAATGGTGGTGGTAATAATGATGATGATAATGGTTATGATGGTTGTAATGATAATGGTGATGAGGTTGTTGATGATGCTGATAATGGTGATTTATAACAATACTGATGATGATGGTGATGGTGGTTGTGATGATGATGATGATGATGAAGATTTTCTCTAACCCTGCAGCACCAGATAAAGGCATCACATGCATCAAGAAGTGAGGGAGTGTTGATGCCGGATGGAGGAGGAAGGACCGATGGAGACTCTGGCGGTGAGGATGAGGTGCCTGATGATGTGGACGTTGCTACATCTTCCCCTCCACCTTCCGTACATGTAAGATCCACACCACTCTTCATTCTGCCACACGGATGTTAATATACAGAGAAAACTACTGGCAGTTCTTATTTGAAGTTGGTTCAGCATTAACTTGTGTGGCAGTAGTGATAGACAGGAGGGAGGAGTCACCAGTAACTTATTTATTTATATACTGGTATTCTTTTTTTTTTTTTTTTTTTTTTTATAGGAAGATGAAGTTGTTCCTCGAGCAGCTTCGCACAGTGTGTCATATACTGTGCGTGATGCGCCGGGTCTCAGCAATGGTCGGCGTGCCAGTGAGTCAGCAGTGATAGACAGTAAGCGAGAGTCACCCCCCGACACCCACAGCGGCACCTTCAGTGGTTCTGCCACCCCAGTGCGCTCACCTGGCAAGGCCAAGACCGCTGGAGCAAGGATGATTGCTAGTGCTTTGTCCATGGCCCGGTCTCGCTCCCGTGCAGACACATCAAGCGAGACGTCATCCACTACTGGCAGCCCCACCAGGACACAGACACACTCCCCAGGCTCAAAGAGCAGTCAGACACACTCCTCAGGGTCATCAAGTTCCAAGGGGATCCCCAAGATCAGCCTGACGCACCACACAGAGGATGACTATGGTGGGAGTGGCAGCAGCCCGGAGCATAAGACCAAGAAGTCTGATGGTGGTTTGAGAGCTGTGAGGGAGAAGGTAGGTTGTTGGCCGTGGAAGCAACGGTAGTTCTGCCATAGACTTTATTAATATGCATGACACTCTTAGCTGCATCTTTCCCGAGCATTTTTTTATTTATTGTTTCTCCTTGGCATGTTCTGTAGAATTAATAAATGCATTGTGCTTCATTGGTTTGTTTACCCTTACCATGGCATGTCACAGCAACTATTCATGATAATATTGTATTACTGTACTTTATGCTTTGGCATGGTGTGGGAAAGGGATGCCTTCATGCAGTGGCACTGATACAGTATAGCAGGGCATCTCTGCTGCCCAGTTATATGTACAGTATATCCCTCAATTTGATCATCCCCCAAGAGGAGGATGGTGGACTGCAGAAGGGCAACTTCAGTCTGCAATCCATCATATTCACATCCAGATATCCTGAGACCACAGCAGCATCACCATGCCATGGCATAAAGGTATACTGATAGATGTAACTGCAATTGATATTTAATATGTCTGACCCTTAGACCTTGACTGGTGACAGTTATTTCCTTGTTGGTAGAGGCAGATGTTTATCCTCACCCTTAGGAAGCCTTCTGAGAGGTAAGAGATAAGAAACAACCTCAGTTAACCCTGAGTCCTTGGCTGACAACTTATTTGCTTTATTCTGGCCAACACTACACGGGTTTTCTTGCTGCTGTGAAACCTGCCAAAGTTTAAGGGTTGATTATGTGTTCAATATAACAGTAAATATGCATCACTTCAGTAGCCCAGTAGGTGTAGTTATAAATGGATGGTAGCTGCTGCATATTGCCTCGTTACTGTATTTTACTAGTGTTTGATATTCTCCATTATTTTACCATTTGAATGCTTGAATTGTGTGCATGCAGCTTCCTGTGATAATTAGTATTATTGTGTGCTTTATTTTTGGTTTTATATATCTGCAGGGATGCCTTCTGTCTAATCCATGTTGGTAGGAAAATAATATTACTGATGATAACTAAATTAACAGAGCAGATGCTAAACACCTAATGAATAACTGCATATAAGTTCATGTACATCAAGTAACAGACTCCAGGGTGTGTACTTCAGTGGAAAATCATACTTCATGCCATCAGTACAAGCCTACCTGATTTTCCTGTGATGTGTGGTAGCTTTGTGTCATATCCCTCTTATTTTCTTGTTACTTAGTGTTGTGCAGACATACTCAGCCAGAATTCATGACAATTTTACAAAGAAACATTCATCATACTGAAATTTCCTTTGCCTTGCAGATAAAATTTTGGTTGCGAATTGTACACACTTATGCTGGAATCAAACTATATCTTTAAGGTAAGACTTTTTGATGGAAATATGTCATTCAAGGAGAAGCAGTGATGGGAAAATATAATAGGTTTTTGCACTTCCAAAAACCATTTTTCTGCTGTAGGAGAAAATAAGTCTCAAATTATTCATCACATGCAAAAGAAAAATGCATTGATTTACTGTTTTATTTGATTTTTTTTTTTTTAATAATAATTCTGAGCTTTTCCAGACTTTAGGTTTTTAACAAGACCATAAACTCCACTTGATACAATCATTTATTTCCCTACTGTGCTCCCTTGCACATAACATATTATATTTTCAGTTTCTGCATCTTGACCAGGTACTTCTTAATTCCCTGTATAAAATTTCATTATTCCCTGGTACAACCCCATAAAGGCAGTTGCTTACCCGCAGTCATCAGGTCTGCTGGGGTCAAGCACCATTACTCCCTTACCCACCCTGTCATTGTTGTTGGTGTGACTACAGCTTAACATTCGTATGTATGTTATTTATGTTAGTAAAGACATGTTGTTTGCGTCAGTTACATATAAGATGATACTGAGGTGTAATAGACAGAATGAGTTGCTAAGGAAAAGGTGTTAAGCTCTGCATTGCCACATAGAATACAGGCCAGTGTTTTTGGCTAAATCCACTCATGTCACAAATGTGATTTATGTGATACCAAAACTGACTCAGCATTTAACAAGAAAGAGTAGGTTAGTGCATTGGAGTTTGCATTTACTTATATATTTATTTATTTATCTGCCTATCTGTTTATCTTTCTCTTTACTTACATATTTATTTATTGACAGTATTTATTTTACAGCTGAGATAAGTGCATGGTGCAAGTCCCAAAATTAAGCATTAGAGTTCTTCTGAAAAATAGGCATTGCAAAAGATATAAGGCATGCATCTGTATGTACAGTTGGAATATCTTTAATACCTGGTGCTGTAATGCCAAACAGTTAAGCTGCATGTAAAATGAGTTTGGTACAAAGTAATGAAGTGTACAGGGATAATATTTAGCAGAAGCCACAACTGGAAGTCAGGTAGTTTGAAGTGTTTTCATGACGACCATCATCCACTCACACGATGTAGTTCTGCCTACTTCTTCCTTCACCTTTATCATTCATTCTTTGTGTCTGCCCTCCTCTCTTCCATTTCCATTATCCACTTACTTGATGTAGTGCTGCTTGCTTCTTCCTTCACCTTCATCATTATTGTTTCTGTGTCTGCCGTCCTTTCTTCCTATTTCCATCATCCATTCACTTGATGTAGTGCTTCTCACTTTTTTCTTCACCTTTATTATTCTTTTTCTGTCTCTGTCCTCCTCTCTTCCTATTTCCATCATCCACTTACTTGATGTAGTGCTGCCTACTTCTTCCTTCACCTTTATCATTCTTTTTTTGTGTCTGTTTTCCTCTCTTCCTATTTCCATCATCCTCTCACTTGATGTAGTGCTGCCTACTTCTTCCTTCACCTTTATTATTATTTTTTCTGTGTCTGTCCTCCTCTCTTCCTGTTTCTCCAATCTTTCCTGTCACTTCTTATTACTCTCCCTTCCTTTTCAGGTGGCTTTACATTGAGTGACAAGCCTAATGGTTTCCTGTAAGCCAGGAAACCATTTACAATGCTGGGTGGCGACCATATAACCAACCCATATGTGTTCCCTACGTGTCAACAAGTGAGTTAGCGGAGGGTTAGTGCCCCTCCCCGTAAAACAACTTAATCAGAGACAAATGGCCACCCCTTACGGGATTATGGCGTCTTGCTGCAGATAGATAGATTTGCTAACACCCATCACAAATGACAACTAGGGCTATAAATGACCCCCCAGGGAGGGATTAATGACCTCAAGGGCAGGGGATGGAGTTAATCTGCAATGGAAGTGACATAGAGGAAATGTGTCGGAAAATGATGTGACATAAACAGAAAATATTTCAACCTACTTGAATTTCAGGTCTGGCTTCCGCGAAATGTTTACCAAGTGTAGTACATGATTAAACCCCCATCATTCCAAGGACATAATTTCAGTTTTATTTTTGCTGTCTCCAGGCAATTTCATTTACCCAAAAGGATTTGTTTGTGTGTGTGTGTGTGTGTGATGGGTTAATGAAGGATAAATTGAACCCACTGAGTTCAAACAACCTCTCATAAGTTCTCTGTTATTTTGTTTTTATTTTTTCTTGAAGGGAACAGTCATGTGAGCTTCTGGCTTTGGTTCCATCTTCCTTGCATTAAAAAAAAAAAAAAACTGAATAAAATGCTCTAATGAAGTTAAAAGTACTTCGTAATATTGAAGGATGTAGTCTCTTCACTATGATATTTAATTTTTCATTCTTGCTATTTCCAGTCAGTTTTATGCCCAGCCTTCACTTTTGTTCTGTGACATGCAGAGTAAATGCTGCATAAGTGAAACTGTGTTAAGATGTATGTCTGGTTCATGACTGGGGTTGTAACTATTAAAAAAAAATTACTGTTAATGTTACTACTACTACTACTACTACTACTACTACTACTACTACTACCACCACTTTTTTTTTCCTGACAAAACTGGGCCACTCATACTGTTTTTATTCACTGCACAAAATTCAATGAGTCATAATCATTAGGTATGAATGAGTCTCCTTGGTTACTAATGAAATCAGCATCCAGCCAGACTACATTTGGCCATGAACTGAGCTGAAAGGGGTTATGGATCTTCATCAGGTTAGAGTAAACACATAATACACTCGTCTACTTTCACTATACTCTCGTCAGCTTAAAGTGGTTTTTCATAAATTGAGTAAAATTGACTGGAGATGGCAAGAAGGAAATTGTAAAATGTGCTCTGTTTGAAAGGGTTTAATTTATATTGTTTAAACTGAGTGCATGATGAACAAAGACTGAGCTGGTGTATGCATGTAAAATCAGTATTGTTTTGCTAGTTCAGTGCATGGACAGGTTTAAGTCATGCAGTAATGAAGGCTGTTTAAAGTCTCATTGATCTTAGCGTTAGCAAATTGACTTTTAAAAAGATTATCGTAGGCTTCAATTCCCACAGCCTTGGGACATTTTCTCCTCTCTCCAATTTTATTCCTGTTCCTGGTGGTTTTGTTCAGGTTTAAAGAGCAACCTATACTCGTTTTACTCCAACCTGGCCTAAAATTGCCATCTCTTCATTTTGAATAGTGAGCTGCAAAATAGAGTAACCCTAGAATATGCTACTAGTCATGAAGAAGTGCTATAGAAAGAACAGAGAGCCATGCTATTGCCCTTTTCCTTGTCCGAATTACTTGAAATGAGCTGCAAAAGTACGAAAATCTGAGTCAGATTAGAGTGAAAAGAAAAGAGTAATGAAGGGATTAATGAAGGCTGTATCTAATTCTTCTGGTTCATGAGGTCACTTAAAAAAAATGTTTGGAAAATAATGAAATGAAGACATTACACATACAGCATATGGAAAGAATTACTGTACCCATTTCACACTCACTAGCCCCAGATTTTCATCCTTTTGCAGCTTATTGCCCATTGTTCCATGCCAAATAAAAGATAGTGCTATGGCTCAACATCATCTCCATAGCACTTCTTCAAGACTAGCATTAGATTTGACTCACACTGAAGACTTTGTAATATTTTTCCAGACTAGTCTCACACTGTAGACTTATTGTATGAAGTCATATTAGATTTCAAAGTCTTTTTAGTGATGGTTTTTAAATTTATCTGAGTGTAATATTTTTCATGCTAAACTGCCAATCTGTGCTGTTTCTTAATGCATATTTTTCTTTCACACTTCCTCTTTCCCCCATTTTCCTTCTCCGTTTTCCTCTGCTTTTCCTCCTCTCCTCTCTCCCAGTCAGCTTCCCTTGAATCTTAGTGTACTCCTCTTCCTCCTCCTTCTCCTCCTTCATCGCTTTCACATTCTCATATTCTGATTCCTCACTTTCTGATCACTGTTTAATTTACAGCTTTTTCAGTATTGTAGATGTTTTTTGCTGTATTTTCTTATACTGCTTGTATTTCTCTCCCTCTATTGCTCTCTCTCTCTCTCTGTCTGTCAGTCTCTATCCATCTGTCTGTCACGTTACTGTAACAGGTGTGGTTATTTCCATTCTAAAGGATCATTGTTAAATTTCAACCTAATTTGACTGTATTCTGAATGCAGTTCTTCCTTGTCGTATTTCCTTCTCATACGTTTTTCCTCTCTCTCTCTCTCTCTCTCTGCATCTTTCATATTTACAGATGTGGTCTTCCATTTCTTCGCTTTTGTCTTGCTCTCTCTCTTCTTACTTTTGTAATGTATTGGAGTGTTAAGCTTCTGTGGGCTTGTAAAAGATTTGTCTTGCTGTCGTTTATGTTCGGATTTGTCAGTTATCATTTATTTCCAGTCCCACCATCAAGTCAGAGGTGAGCACTACCCCTTCAGTCAGTTTCTTTCTCTCTCTCTCTCTCTGTCTATATATCTGTCTATCTCTGCACCTGATGGCTGCTATCTGAGTTGCACTGTCTCCTGCACCTTTCCAACAAGTTCCCTAACACTAATGTCCATTCGCATAACCTTACAGAAGCTATACCTTCAAATTAATGTCTGTACTGCACTGCATCTCTTTAATCTTACACGTTATCTCCACTAGAACACGACTTGCACTAGTTGTTGTTAAATCCAGGTCCCCAGTACTACAACTGAGTGAACAGGGGGAGGGAAACAAAGTGAGCCTTGTAAGGGAGGTGACACCATTGACATTTCTTGATTAATGTTTGTCGAAGTCCAGTGATGTATTTAACTTTCCTTATAAACTGTGTAAGTGTAAATTAGAAGGGAATAAGAAACACACACATACACACACACACACACACACACACACACACACACACACACACTTTACTGAAATAGTTGTCAGGAGAAAGTTGTGGCATTTTAAAGCACATGCCTAAAATGAGAATTCCTTGTACTGTAAAAATGCCAAAATTACAACATCGTCACCTCTTTATGTTTATCCATTATACACTGCTGCCTTTCTCTCACACAGCCTTTGCATAGTATATCATCATTAGGTATGCTTTCTCCTCCACCTCTATATTATAATACTTTGAACACCAGTACTTTAAAGATGCATATTTTAGTTCTGCCTCCTCACAGTCTCCCATACTCACAAACTCACTGCAGTCCTCATGTTAACCCATCTGACCAAACTCAGTGTATAATAACCTACCCAGACCTAACCTAACCCAACCTGACCCCACCAAAATCTGCTCCTTTCCTCACACTTCCCAGTCATTAAGTTTCAGCAGCACACTCACCCTTACTGAACTTACTTCCATCCTTGTGTTAACCCCACAGCACCTGGCTTAATCTAACCTAATGTGACCTTATGTAACCTGACGTAAGCCAGTGCATACCACACCACACCACACCACACCACACCACACCACACCACACCACACCACACCACACCACACCACAACACAACACAACACAACACAATACAACACCACACCACACTGCGCTACACTGCACTGCACCACACCACACCACACTACACTGCACTGCACTGCACCACACCACACCACACCACACCACACCACACCACACCACACCACACCACACCACACCAAACCCTCTCTTAGTCCCTCATTACCCCATACCATACCATAACCCACCAAGCCCACTCCTAGTCCTTTGTTACCCTACCATCAAGCGTCATCTCCTTCCACCCTGTTGCCCTGCCTTCCGTACCCCTCCACGGACACCTCCCCTGCACCAC
This sequence comes from Birgus latro, assembly GCA_018397915.1. Classification (NCBI taxonomy): domain Eukaryota; kingdom Metazoa; phylum Arthropoda; class Malacostraca; order Decapoda; family Coenobitidae; genus Birgus; species Birgus latro. The sequence goes on along the minus strand of JAGKTI010006932.1, from coordinate 21,355 downwards.
CAGATGCGTCGAGGATTTGCCCATCCACTTCGTCGCTTCCGCTCGGAGGCCAGCGTACGTGAGGAGTCAAGTCTTTGCCAGGTGGCGATCTCGCAGGAGGAACTGGACCCCCACCTAGAGTTATCCTTGAGTGTGGGGGTACCAAGGGTGGGTGTGGGTGGGGGTGAGGGGGACGCCAGTGAGCTCCTTGATGTGTCCCTCTCCCACGCTAAGTCCCAGCCTAACCTTCTCCTCATGACAGCGGAGGCTAACAGACGTAAGACTTGTTGTGTGCAGCACCTCGTCAATGGGAAGTGTTACAGTATTCAGTCATATGAGTTGCCTTTAATTGTGTTAGTATGTTGTTTTTTCTGTGGTGGTATATTATTTTTTCTGTGGCAAAGCAAGACATTAAGCTGTGTTCATCAAACTGTGGTGTTTATCCATTTAGCTGCAAAATACCCTACAGTACCTGTTTTTTTGTGTGTTTCAGCTTATGTCAGGTGAGTGTTTCCTGCTTAACAAAACACTATATAAAAATTAAAGAAATCCTGTAATAATAATACTGTAATAAGGTTTGCTTGAGCTTATGCCAGACAATAATCAGCAGACGACCTCCCCACAGTGAGCTGATTCATGTTTGTTATTCAGCAGCAAGGCTAAGAAAAGTTTGGCTGTAAGTCATATACATAATCAAAGGCAGCTGCATGAGACTGATAGCCTAAGACAAAAGACTGAATTGTTGTTGGACTGTTCCTTTATGTGCATGAATAATACAATCCTCCCCATGAAGAGTTATTGGACTGTATTTTCATTGGTTATGGAAGCTCCCAAACACCTCATCTTAAGCTATTTGTGTTGCTTTTACACCTTGCATTCCTCTTCTGTGATATTCCAGCTGTATCCAATAATAAATCACTTAGGAAGAGGTGTTAGGGAGCTTCCTTATCTGACAGGAATACGATCCATTGTCTGTGCCTCGGAGCTGCCAAGAAGGTACACATATACCATACTGTCTGTTTTATTAGCTATGCATGTAATGGGTCTTGTAAAAGGGAATCTTCAAGTTGCTTACTGTTGTGGTGATTTAAAAACCTGTATTCTCAGCAGTTAAGGAAACTCCCTAACTCATTTTTTTGTTTTATTTGATTTTGTTCATTTATTTTTATTTTTAGCACCTTTTCTTATTTTATTTATTTATTTTTTTTACTCAGGCATATTTGCTTTAATCTGATGAAAATTCCCAACCCCTTTCAGCTTATTTGCTTGCCAGGTTGAATCAGGTTGAAGGGTTATTTGACAGGGAGACTTATAACTTAAAGCTTATCTAGTTTCATGCGGCCACAAAATAGCACTGTATTTACATTGTGAGTGTGGCTCAGTTCCATCAGATGAAAACAAACCGAGTGTAGTTTAATTTTGCTGTGTGTTTTCATTTTTTTTTCGTACAGTATATTTATTCCTTCACTTCAGTTATGTATTTTTTTATTGTCTTCATTGTTTCTCCAGATCATTTCATTGAAGTTAGGAAGGTTAAGTAATGAAGGACATTCCAAGGCTATATCTGTCTCCTGAAAGTCTTCAATTAAGCTGAATAAAATCATCTGGAAATTGAAACAGAAAAATAGAGAATTGATCATTGGATTAAAGGGTATACAGTAATTTACTTTTTGTTATACAGAAGATGAACAGAGGATGGAAAAACAAATAAAAAAATCAATACACCAAATTACAGGTGTCTTTTCCAACCATGATTTTTTTATATGATACTTTTAAAACTGTGTAAATGTAAATAGAAGAGAATATGAAGGTGTAATGAAAAAAATCCCTGTTAATCATTGAGGAAGGAGTACAAAGCCTTCTTACCTGATGAGAATACAGAGTTACAAAATATTACGCTCTTCTGCTTCACTAACTCATTAACCGTCATTGAGGATGCATGGCTGCTTATTTGATCATTAATTTTTCCAGAATTGTGAGAATCACGTTATATCTCCAACGAACTGTGATTTAATACTGTACTTTATATGCATACTGTTTTATTAGATTGTGTTATATTATCCTGTATCTCTAGATGTCTAAGTATATAGAAAGTGTCCCACGAGATTTTTTAGAAACTTCTGGAGGTTAATATATGCCTGATTTTGAGTTTTTAATAAATGCAAAATGATCTTTAGTTCAATTTTCACCCATCACAGAGATACAGTTACTGATGACCTTATGGGTAAAAATGGTCTCCTTCATAATTCTGTCTATCAGTCTATCTATCTGTAGCCAGTTACCTTAATCCTCTAAGGGGTGGCCACAAACAAATCACCTCCATGTCACCCTGTACCCTGCCATTTCACTGCCCTCCCTCCAGCTCACACCTCCTTCTTTCATATACCTCTCCACTGCATCTCTCCATCTCATCCTTATAATTCACCAAGATTAGTTGTAACTTTATCGGTTAAAAATTGATACCATGATATATAGCATCTTTTAAACAAATTTAGCCTTCGAATAGCATCTTAAAGTTTCAAAAAAATCTCACTGGACACATATATTAACACTGCACACTAGAATGGAGGCGGTGGGTTTACATTTTCGTCTCTTTTTAGTTTCGTCGTCTTCGAAAGTTCTGAATAGCCTCAACAACAACAACAGCACCAACTCAAGCAGGCAGCAGCGAGCGGATGTGTTTACCAACGTGCGCGGTGTGGCCAGCAGGGTGCAGGGCCTCCACATTCCTCGCTCTGGCCTGCAGCTCTTCTTGAGGGTCCGCATTAGGTGAGGAGAGAGAGAGAGAGGGAGAGGGGGAAATCCAGGAGGGAGGGGGAGGAAGAGAGGACGTTTACTAGTTTTGCCCGCAGTGTATTCAAAATTTTATTGAGGAGAGAGGATGGAATGTGTGAGAGAGAGAGAGAGAGAATGTGTGCCCTCAGTACACTTATTTTATAGAAGATTGAGAGAGAGAGAGAGAGATTTGTATGTTTCATCTCTGAGCAAAGACTTATTAGCTTGTATTCATCAAGGCCCAGCAGTCCCTATACATACCATGCACCTTCAGCTTTCATCGCTTGGGTACTAATATTTGTCAAGATTAAATAAATGCTAAGACTATCTAATTCAGGATGATTTTGTGACATGTTTGTGGTTCTTGTGGAGGATCAGTAAAGTCTATTGTAGCAAAACTGAAACCATCGCTGCCCCTGTCTAGATGTAAACACACATCCTTTTGAACAGCAGACCACTTCTCCAACCCCTTGACCACCACCTCCCATGGCAGTGATGAGACAGGTGGAGGGAGCAAGAGCAGTAATAGTAGTGGTGTTTGTATAGTTTTTTCATCATCATAACCTGGCCCAAATTAATGTACTTTTGTAGCTTGCTTCACCTAGTGCCACAAAAAGACAGTGCTATGTCTCTGCATCCTTTCCATTGAACTTCCTTGTGACTAGCATCATATTCTGGAGTTAATTTATTGCTACAGTTCAGCACTAAAGATGGGCAGGTGTTAATTAGGCCAAGGTAAAGTAAAAAGAGTGGTGTACAGTGTTGGATGTGTCAACAAGATAGAAATTTTGTATCTCAAGTAACAAGCCATTTCTCTAACTGCCTAACTCCCTCCCTTGCAGTGATGAGAAGGGTGGAGGTGGTTTGGGCAGTAATAGCAGTAGCAGCAGTGGTGGTGGTGGCAGTGGAAATCGTAGCACCAAAACAGTGGGTCGTTCCCGCCTGGTGCCAGCGTGTCCATCTCCGACCTTCGACTGTGAGTGGCAGGTGGAGAGTGAGATGTCGCGTCGGGCTGTACTCATCTTTGAGGTCCGCACTGGTTCCAGGGAGCTCCTCAACTCTGCCAATGTCCCCCTCAGCGATCTCTTCACAGGTATTAATCCTTAACCTCAGTTTGTATTTAGGTTCATACTTAGTAAGAGTCAGATGATGATGATGAATATTATTATTATTTAGGTATTATAATCTGTTGTTGTTGTGGCCTTATGCTCTTGTGAAAATGAACCCAGAAGACTGCAGGTTGAAGTTGCCCTTCCCCAACCACCTACCATCCCCCTTTCAGGGAATTGGGGAGGGTGAGTTAAGGGACATGTGTATACCCAGGCAGCAGAACTGGCCAATTATGTCACATACTGTGTGGAGGCACCTTACTTCATGTTCCTGATGAAGTAAGAAGGGATTGGATGATAGAGATACTGTAAATAATCTAAAGTGCTTATTTGTTTGTTGAAGAATTTGTTGTGTTATGTACTGTACTGTAAAAAATATGTCTTATAGAGCCTGGTGCGGAGGTGAGTGTGGAGCGTTGGGTGAACCTACAAGGAGGTGCCACCTTACTCCTGAGGGCTAGTCATGGGGGCCAGGCTCCACCATCTGCACGACGACGATCCATCTTCCGCTCATGGTCACTCCACAAGCTGGGCAAAATCTGAGCCATTCCACGAAGCATACAAGATAGAGTAGTGGCAAGATTCAGGACATTCCACAAGCTATGTGAGATATTGACAAGATTGCATTTATTCCGCAGGCTGTACAAAATATAAATTACTCCAGGCACATTCCAAGGTATTCTACAAGGCATGCAAGATATTGGCAAGGTTGAAGGCATTCCACAATGTATACAAGATACAGTTATTGAGAGGATCTGAGTCATTCCTTAGTTGTACAATATATAAGTCACTCTACAACTGGGCAAGATCCAAGGCATTCCACAAAGCATACAAGATATTGGCAAGATCTGAGACATCTCACAAGGGTACAGTACAGCTTAATTCACCCTATAAATTGAACATGCTCTGAGGCACCTGAAGAGACGTGAGTGAGTTGACAGCTGTGGCGTAACATTGTGTGAGGCGCCCTACCCGATCTCACCACTAGAATGCAGGGCAGCTGGAGGAAGTGTTGCTGGCAAACAATGCTCTTTATGGTTCTTGATGCGGTATTATTCATTTGTATTATTTATACATTAGCAGAGTTAACTTTATATAACACTGATTTAGTATTTAATGCAGAGACCCAGAAGGAATTCCTAAGAATGGACCTATTTGGTCTACAACGAGTTCTTGTATTGTTTATTAAGGTAGTGTCTGTGCCTGTCCTTAAGTCACTGTATATCACAAACTCATTACTAGAAGATAAATGACCAATTCCATTTTGGAAATCTAACTTGGAATTAGTCATTAAGTGGAGATTTGGAACTTATTGGAATAGAAACATTCTGTATCACAAGGAGGTGTAATCTCAGTTCCTGTTTTGTACCATAATGCAAAAAATTACCTCTTTTGAATTACTGTATATTGATAGGAGTGTAAAGTGATATATTTTCTAGTCAATTGTATTTCAAAAAAAAATTTCATGTGACTAGTTTGATAATAGGTCCTGTATTTCTGTATATAATTCATCTTAATTGTCGTATTACAGTTTAAGGCACCTACAGTCCATTCCTAATCTTTTCAACATTCCTTTTGATACATACGCATTAGTAAATGCAAGATAAAACTAGCAACTTGTATAATATGTAGTTCTGTAATGCCCAACCACACCACAACAGCTTATATGTAATTCTTACGTACATTTCTAATGGTCTCATTCAACTGAGGTACAGGACTATATGTACAGGGTGATCCATGTATTGTACAACCCAGTTTTTGTGTGTTGTGGGGACGGCTTATTCAGCATTACCGTTATCTACCCTGCATCATTTTCCTCTCCCTATAACCCCTTTTGTGCATCATAGTGTCAGCTTTGTACATCCATTGATTCATTTATGGCCATCCCTTATGGGATGAGAGTGTCTGATGATAGATATATAGACTTTAGTAATTTCATGACTCAGCCAAATATGATAGATAGATAGATTGCATGGATGAGTACTCTAGTAATTTCCTGACTCAGCCTGAATTCCTGCACTCCACACCAGCAGACTGAGCCGTCCCCACAGCACTCGAGATAGGACAGTAAATGTGCCACCCTGTTTAACTCTGGGTCACAGCCAAAAGAATCTCTAGTCAGAACAGCCAGGATGTTTTCTGAACACATGTACTCAGGGGAATGTGGTGGAACATAGCAAGCTTAGTGTTTATACTGTGTTGTACTGGAATAGGGAAAAGTGGGGCTGGAAAGGGATGCCGTCAAGTGGTGGCACTGATATATCCAGGCAGCTTCACTACCCAGTTATACAAATGTCCTTCAGCTTACTCCCTGTTCCTCAATAAGAAGATGGTGGACTGCAGGAAAATAGTGACTTCAGCCTGCAGTCCACTGGGTTCACATCCAGGAGTGGTATTCTGGTGCAGTTAGGAAGCTTACTAACGCCTCTTCCGTACTGGTTTATTTCTGATTCTACTCCGCTTCTATATTCTTGTGTGTTATTCATGCAATCTATGCCCACAATAACAAGATAGAAGAAGCAAAAAAAGAGGATATTAATGGTAGTCTGGATAATAAATTGGCAAGGAAGAGGTGCTAGGGAGCCTCCATACCCAATGAATCTTGGGTCCACAACAAAAACTGGGAAAAGCACAAGATAACACTAAATCCTGGTTATAGGTGGACAGGCTTTAGAAGAAGACCCTGTTGCTGGTGATATACTGTAAGCTGCTCTTCATCTCTAAAAGACTCTGTAAAGTGGCACAATAGTTGTAAAGAAATATGCAGATAATTTAGAAAAGATGAAACAACAGGATGAGTTGCAGACTTATGAATTAACTACACTGATACACTAGAGATGTGAGGAGAGAGGAAGATGTGGTTGTTATGATGATGAACAGTGGAATAAGTGATAGTGAAAAGGATATGAACTTTGTTTGGTAAGCAGCTGAAATAAGGATAGGAAGGTGTAATACAAGCAGGAGGAATGGAAGGAAATGATGGTGAAAGTAATATGAAATTTGGCAGACAGAGACTCTAAAGTAAATGTAAAGGGACGATTAACATGGCATTCAGTTGTACTTGAAGCACTTTATGGATGGAGAAATCCTGTGTCCCTATTCGAAGACTTTTTTGTGGATAGGGGAAGGCTGTGTCCCTATTTAGAACACTTTACTGAAGCACGTAGGACTTTACAACCGATGTCCTTCCTAGCATCGACGAATGGCCTTTGGTGGAGATCGAATGCATAACCGTTTAATCCGTAACTTGGCTCTGATCCACCTAAATGTAGTTTAAGATAGCCAGGACCTTAAATTATACTACTAGCACCAGATTAGCATGTAAGGCAGCAACTCTGAGTCTCATGTTCTCAGTCAAAGAAGCTCTTGATGGCCACTTCCTTACCAATCTACTCTTGCATTTGGTTTGCTAATATCCTCTTGAATGTTATTTAAGCAGCTGATTAGTTTAAAATGATATAAATAACATGCAAGAGAATAATAAGCCATGATACACAGAATAAATCAGTGAGGAAGAGTAATGAGAAAGCCTCTTGGGCAGGTGAGAATATGCTCCCAGTTGCTTTTCTTCCACTTATTCAAAACTGTGAGCTTCCTCCAGTGACTCTTGATGGACTAAGTGGCCTATTGATGGATTAAGTGGCAGTATGTTGTAATTCAGCACCAAAAAGCGGCCTTAAATCTTCACAGTACTGTATATGCATATTTTTTCTTTTTAATTGAAATTATTAGTTAATTAGTTTCGCACTAGACATGGTTTTTATCCATTTTGAACCCATTTTTATATGTCCCATAAATTTTCACAAATTTTAGTCTATGCATAGTTTTTATTATAATATGTAGTCTGCTGAAATTGGTAGTACTGTACTGTAATTAGTTGTGCACAAGATTTGGTGCTCATCCAGTTAGAAGCCATTTTTATGCATCCTGTACTCTCTCTCTTTCTCTCTCAGTGCAAGAAGCAGAGCAGTGAAGCATTTATTATTTTTCACATTAGCTTTTGCTTTTTCAAATATTAGTCCTTCATAATCCCACTCAGTATAGTGATATATTTTAAAAGTTTATGCTTGCTGTCTCCTATTGATTTTATTCAGCTCAGGATAGATCTCATAGACTGAAAATTTTATGAAGAAAGAATGTAACTTCACCATATTGAAAGACTTTGCATTGTCATCATCATCATCATCATCTTTGTCAACATTATCCTCTCCCAAACCTTGCTTCCTCCTAAGATCCCCCAGACAGGGAATGGCCTTAGCAGAAGTGCATCCAAGTTTCTTTATCATCACACACCTCTCACCCTCTCACTCTTCTTCCTTCTCTCTTACCAACGTAGTGCTTCACACACTTTTTCTCACTCTCTCAAACTCTCTTCCTCTTCCATTGCTCTTACCATCTCAGACACTTCTTCTTCTTCCTTTTCTCTTCCCACTATACTGCTCCACTCTTTCTCCCTACCAGATAAGATCCATTTTTACCAATATTACTCTCAGTCTCTCCTTCATAGTCTTCCTTTGACACTTTATCTTTGTGTAATCTTTAAATAAATTTGTACCGTCATAGTGTACTTCTTATCAGTTCAGTAGTCGCTTATCTCACTGCCATTAAATCATTGCCTTATTATTTCTTCATATCAGTTCGGTAGTTCTTTATCTCACTCCTATTATGTCTTATTACATTACCTTTATTTATTTTTATTTGTTGTATCAGTTCAGTAGTTCCTCATCTCTCTCCTGTAGTGTATTACCTTATCTCTCCATATCAGTTCAGTAGTTCTTAATCTCACTCCTGTTACCTAATACCTTTCTCTCCAAGCTGAGTAAAATCATGTGCAGATAGCAAGAGCAGAATAAAAGACATCACCTCACTGAACTGCTGTTCTAAGGAGTGTGAGCCAGTGGGAGAGGGATGCCATGTGCCAACACCAGGGACAACATTTTCATCAGTTTGGAAGGAATTACTGTACAGCACCTCTTCCTTAACATTATGGCAGGTATTTTATTAATAGGTATTACCCATTATTATTATTTGTGCTGGAGAGGGATACCTTCATGTGGTGGCATTGATATGACCGAGTGGCTCCACTGCCTGGTCATACACATGTCCCTCACCTCTTTCCCAGTCCCCCAAAAGGAGGATAGTGGACTGCATAAGGGTAACTAAATAAACCTAGGGTTCCAGTTACTACTACTACTAGTAATTACTGTATTCTGTTGTATGTAGTTTACTTATTTTTTATTGGCTGATGTAGCATGCATTAATGACAAGAAAATATCACTCACATTTTTCCATAGAGTCATAGCTTTGCATAAATGAAAAAGAAAATACCAGCATATGAAATACAGAAATAGACTGTTAAGGAAGAGGCGCTGGTGTGTTTGTTGTGTTAATGGAAATGTGGACCCAACACTTGATGAAAAACTACAAACATCTTCACATGAAGTGCAAATATCCTTCAGCTTCCCTCTTTCTCTTCGCAGATATGTTGGACTGAGGCAAGATCCAAAGGCAGGTCTTAGGGTGGAAATTATACCTTGTCCATTTTAACTTGGCCTACAATTGCCATCTCTCCCTATTAACTGCCGAGCCTTAAAAAGATATTAGAATATGGTGCTAGTCATAAAGAAGTGCAGTGGAAAGAATATAGAGCCACATCATTGTTTTGTTCTGCCATTGAGCTGCAAGAAATAAGCTGCAAAATTGTGGAACTCTCTGCCAAGTTAAGTTGAAAAGACTACAGTAAGTTTTTGCAGAAGCTCTAGTCTATCCTTTTCATTTTAATGTGTACCTACAAGTCACAATAACATGTAATAGACAGTACTGGTATATTATGTTAATTTCAATAAATAAAATAAATCCTGTACTTTTAATTATATATACTGGTGATTTATGGCTGGTTTGTTTTCACTTGAGGGCACTGGGCCACTAAACTTGGCCCATAGTCTTGTAAGTTAAGGAAGTTCCCCAGACCTTTCCATAAGTGATTTGTTTATTACACCTTACTGTCTTATTCTGTTTTATATAAATTCTTCCCATATTGCCATACTCTTCATTCATAAATAACGTGCAAAAATATATTAACCAGCCATACCCTAAAAGTAAATCATTAAGGGAGAGATGTTTGGGAGCATTCTTAACTGACAAGAATGCAAGCCTTAGTTACATAGCAGGAATGAGTCTTCCTGGTTATTAGTCACGTTTTTAGGAATGAATCTTCTTGGTTCCTAGGCAAGTTTATTCTCCAGTCTGACTACATTTGCCCATTAACTGAGCTGAAAGGAATTAGGGATCTTTATCAGGTTAAAACAAGCAGACTGTAGCATTCAGGTAAGGATGTTGATTTTGCTTTATAAATAATACTGTAATCTAAATCCTGTGTAGGTTTTCCAGTCATGCAAAAATGCTGGAAAGTTAGGAAGAGTACCCTGAGATGGTTTAGCCTTGTGGAGAGAATGTTGAATGAGAGATAGATTGACTGGGAGAGTGTGTGTGTGAATGAGGTGAGAGGTGCAAGGAGGGGGAGAAGAAACTGAGGATGACATGGTGGGATAGGATGGTAAGGTATGAAGATGACATTACTTGGATAAAGGGCAACTTGATGGCAAAGGACAGGGTAACATGGGGGCAGTTTTTTGTTCAGTCTCTGGAATGAAAGGGATTATACGAGATTAGTTTTTTATGTTAATTTTCATCATTATCATCAATATTATCATCATCATCATTATTATTTCCATCATCATCATCATTATTATTTCCATCATCATCATCATCATTTATCATTTGCCTAACATTTTTTTCCCACCTAAAGATAGGGTGAGGTAGGATCCAGAAAAGGTGAAAAGTGGGAGAAGTGTCAGCATCATGCCCAGTATAGTGGACCACACACTCATCCACATACCATTCAAGCCCCTGGAATGCTGATTACACCTTGTAGGCCTTTATTTCTACACATACAGGTATTTTAATGGATATATTTCTTTGTAGATACACTTCACATACACAGACGATCCATTGTGGCAAGTGAAAATGTTGGGTGTGAGAGAGAGAAAGAGTAGAGCTTGAATTCTTATTTTGGGCTTCACAGAATCCATCCTATGCATTCCAAAACATTAGAGAGAATTCTAGTTCTAACGTGTGTCTTTCTCTCCCAACATTTCTACTTCACACACACCTGCAACAGATTTAGTCCATCAACTGTAGTTTTTAAAATGGAAATACTGTAATATGCATTGTAGATGACTCCCATAATGTTAACTGAATCAAAACCTTGCAAAATATGATCATGATATCCTCAGTCTGTCAGGTGTTCTCATCTATCATTACAGTAGAAATGCAAGTTACAGTTCTGTTTTGAAGTTACTGGGAGTTTTTGTATCATGTCCAGTATTATCATCAAGGGAAGTAGGCAGATTATCTACACTTACATGTAGCAGACAGTAAAATGTAATAGAGTTACCTAGCCTCAGGTCCTACACTTCAAGGGGGTATATGGAATTAGCTGTTACTGTTCATCACTGTGATGGTGTATGAGAAAGGTACAATGGAGCAGAAAATCCCTATACAGTATGCAGTAATGTGTGAAGGGAACCTCGAAAGAAATCATCAGCTTCTTTTATAAACATCAAGGTGACTATTGCCAGGTATTTTTTTGGTTTTATTTATTATTATTATTATTATTTGGTGGTTGGTGGTGGCAACCATCATCCACTCACTTGGTGCTTTGCCTTTATCATTCTTTTTCTTTTTCTGTGTCTGCCCTCCTCTCTTCCTGTTTCTCCCATCTTTCCTGTTACTTTTTATTACTCTTCTTTCCTTTTCAGGTGGCCTTACATTGAGTGACAAGACTAATGGTTTCCTGTAAACCAGGAAACTATTTTCAAAGCTGGGTGGTATCTATATAACCAACCCATACGTGTTCCCTACGTATCAGCAAGTGGGTTGGTGGAGGGTTAGTGCCCCTTCCCATAAAACAACTAACTCAAATACAAATGGCCAACCCTTATAGGATTATGGTGTCTGGCTATAGATATGTAGAGAGGTTATTATTATTATTATTATTGTTATTATTATTTGCCTAGCCCTGGGCTCCTACAGTCCTCATGGGGCGGCATAGGATTGGATGATGGATGGATGGATTATTATTATTATTATTATTATTATATTATTATTGTTGTGGGAGAGAGAATATGAAGGGCAAAGCTGCTTGTGTGGGATAGGGAGGATTGTTTTCATAATCAGGTCAGTACCAACTCACCCCTTCACTTTAATGACTTATTCACTGCTTCACTTTAGTGACTTGTTTCCTACATATTTTTTTTCCCTTTTCTGTTTAGTTGAGGTGAGATTTTTTGATAGTGGAGGGGTTAAACATAGCCTTCATTAGCCCCACCACCACCAGGCTGCCCTCTGTAGTGGAATGCAATTACTGTATGTGGCAGCAGCAAGAAAAACATGTTAATGACATCCATGAGCTGAAGGAGTTAAAGAGTTAGTGGGTACAGTTGCATCCAGTTGGGGGGGGGGAGGACAGCAAAATGGCAGGGGACATGGCAACAAGGAGGCAATTTGTTTGTGGCCACCCCTCACAGGATTGAGGCATCTGGCTGTAGATAGATAGATAGATTGCATCCAGTTACACTCACTCACCAGTCACTTCACCTCCAGTAATGTCAACTCGGCTACAGTCGGGTTACATAATTCAGGTGTGTCTAGGTCCCATCAAGTCCAGTTAGGTCCTTCATGTAATGGGGTCTGTAGATGTCCATGTTGCTCGTAGCTAAAGTGGGGATCTTTTGTTTGGCCCAGTGGTTATGTGCGTGCATATGGAGTGCCTGGGCTCGAGTTCAAATCTCAGCCAGATAGTATGACTATGTTCGATTTCAATCATTACATTGATAACCATTGCAGGCAGGATGGGATGTTCAGCATAAGATTGGTCCATTCAAACTTTGCCAGCTTCAGCTGCATCAGCTGAAGATTAGTTTGGTTAATTCAAGACCACTTAGGTCAATTCAGGACCAGTTAGATCAGTACAGGATCATTTATCAGGACCAGTTAGATCAGTACAGGATCATTTATCAGGACCAGTTAGATCAGTACAGGATCATTTATCAGGACCAGTTGGGTCAGCACAGGACCAGTTAGGTCAGCACAGGACCAGTTGGGTCAGTACAGGACCAGTTGGGTCAGTACAGGACCAGTTAGGTCAGTACAGGACCAACTAGGTCAGTACAGGACCAGTTAGGTCAGTACAGGACAAGTTGGGTCAGTACAGGACCAGTTAGGTCAGTATGGGACCACTTAGGTCAGTACTGCACTGGACTAGTTATGCCAGTGTGGGACCAGTTAATTCAGTACAGGACCAATTAGGTCAGTGCAGGAACCCTAGCTTTCATTTCCTCTCCACCTGTACGTCCCTCCCTCTGCTGGCCTTCTCAGTCCACCTAAACTCCACATCACTGCACCACCTTTCATCTCCCCCACCACCTTCTATAAGCCACTTCGTCCTCCCTCACCCCCACTCACTCTCTCCGCTTATTGTACCCCCACTTACTTAACTCATTCTCCTGTTTCACTTATTCACTCCCCACTGACACGCTTGCTCCCCACTTACTCACTGGCGCCTCACTCACACACTCATGCATTCATTTACTCATTCCCCACTCCCTCAGTCACTCTCACTCATTCACTTCCCGCCCACTTAATCCCCACTCTCTCATTGACTCACGCCCCCCTTTCTCTCTCTCTCTCTCTCTCTCTCAGCCTGATGACGTCATTTATACCAGTATTTAATTTTTGCTACCTTGAGACTATTCCTACTCTGGGGAATCCCCTCACATTTCGCAACATCTCTTCCTAATCGATATACTCTACGCATATACACCTCAGTATCCTCTTGAATGGTAGTGTTGGAAACTAAGCCAGTGTTAAAACGATTTAAATAACACACAGGGGAATGTTACGGTATAATTTGAAAATAAATAGCTAATGGAGAGGCGTTACGATGCCTGCACCACTTAAATACTTCAAATTTCCCCAAAGGTAAGTCATCCATTTTTATTTGTTTATTTCTTCAAGACTAGCGCCTGCCCGGGACTAGGCTGCTCGGTCCCGAGATTTGTGAAGATGACCAGCCTCACACAGTCCTGAGTGACATTTTGTGAGCAGTAAACCCCAAGTACATCACGGAAAACCTTACGGGCCCCATTCGGCTTAAACGTCTTAACCCACTAAACCACCAGGCGTCATTAGGTTGCATCAAGAATAAAACTTTAAAAGTTTATCTAATTGAAGAGATTAATGTTATCTCGGGTGCTCGTTTGTTATCGGGATTTCAACTCTGCTTATCGAAATGGTGATAAAGGGGAAAGAAATATTGCTGTCAGTACAGTCGGTTTGTTTTATAAACCTGGGTCGCTCCCACAAGCCGTGATTGTGTGAAATTCTTACGCACAGGAATGAGTCCTTGGTTACTTGTTAATACGGCCATCAATTGAGCTGAAAGGGGAGCTTTGTCAGGTTAAAACAAACGCACTACATTCAGAGGTTCGCCTTTTACTTAGTCTTTACAACAATAAATATTTCGGTCCAGAATATAAACAAGGTAATTTATTCGTGAATTCGGGTCAGGGAGTAGATCGTAAGCTGGTTCGTGACAATCCAGAATGTACTGTACAGTTACAGCCACAGCAATCGCTAAAAATAAAACCATTTCCAGTCAGCGACCATGACCAATGACCCTCGCGTTTTCTCTGGAGAATTGGAATAGGGGACTCGTCTATATTCACATGGTTGGATAGTGAGTGAGTGTTAATCTTATTTTTTCTAGTCTAGGCAGATGCATCCCAAAGTGTTTTCCTTTCGACCATGACCAAAGTGATTCCAGCGTTTCCTTTGGCGAAGGGAATGGGGGAAAGTCTTTCTTTCGAGTGTATCATACTGTATCTCTATTAATCTCATGTTTTCAATTCTAAGCGGATAAATTGTAGTACTTCGTTTTCGAGTATTGTTTTAACAAGTATTTGTATTTTAACTTTGTATTTTTGTGTTGTTTATCAGCTCGAGAGATATTTCCAGTTTATGAAATCTCAGAGTCTGCTGGCCAACAGGTGGCATTAGTGGTAAAATTGTCGACATCGAAGCTCTTTTTATCACCATTCCACTGGAGTCTTAAAATAATCACCGTGGCTGTGAGCTTTTGATCACTGATACGAGGGAACGAGAGTGAAATTAGATGAAACTAAGGACAGTATATGGAAACGGGTGAGGAGTGTAAAGGAATGTCTCCGGTGCGCGACCCTGACTTAACCCCGCCCAGCGAACACACCCTGAGGAAGGAAAGCTCTTGCTTGTCAGAAATGTCATTCTTCAGCGGAGCTATTTACCCATAATTCGCGGCGGAATCGAACTTGACCATCTGGTGCAGGTGTAGGGGTAGTGCCAGGGGTGGAGTTGGTAGGTAAAATGAGCGGGGGGTGGTGGGTGGGGCGAGGGTCGAGTGTAGCAGCAAGTGGTGTTGGAGTGGAGGAGGACCTGGCCAGGTGACGCAGCCGAGGACGACCTCACACCACGGCCTTCATGCTGGAGGAAGGTTCGTACCAGCGTGTGGCCCTCGAGTCGCCCTCACAGTCTCCAACACAATCCAGTGAACACTTGCTGGACAACAAGTGTGTTCAGTCCAGCGCCAGCTCCTCCTCAGACAACCTTGACAACTTTGATGTAACCACACCTAAGGACACGCAGCCCAAGACCAAGGTGAGCATGTTTAAGACATATTAGTTTACTGTATGATTATTTTAGGCCCATATATATAGAATGGCTGCAAGTATCTAGAAAACGCCATCCCTCGTTATGTCACCTTTGTTGACATTCTCTTTTGCAGTCATGTCCATAGTTTGAGGTAGATAATGACAGAAAGATAGCCAATTTTACCAACTTTACTACATAGAAAGCTGGTTTTCCTACTCCCTTAATGTATATTATTGATTGTAAATAAAAGAATTCTCCAGATTTTAATATTTAGGAACACAAATGGTAACATGGACTTTTTGTTGTATGGTACTGTAATAAGGGCAGTGTAGTACAGCTTAAAGACATGCCTATGTATTTCAGTTTTATTAACCTTCAAGGTGACATTGGGCCATCTTATTTTGCAGCTTTCTTCAGTTTTTTTTTTTCACTACCAAAGCCCTTCATGCGATTTTTAAAGTTTCTGAGTGTATTTGCAAGTTGTAATGTTTTTTATTTCTTTGAGAAGTGGTGAATAGCCTCTTAAAAAGTTGTCATTGTTTGCAATCCCCAACGATGCCAAAGACAGGTGGGTGCCATCTTGTGGTATGCTGAAGACAGAGAGACACCATCTTAGAATGCCAATTTTGGCACAAAATTTTGGTTGCCATTGCTGATATATCCAAACCTAACCAAAATTTTTGTAACTAACCCAGTCTAATTTATCTTAGTCTAACCTACTTTATGCTAACCCAACCAAAATTATCCAGGTTTTTATGGAATAGTATTTTCCTTGTTTATCAATGGATCCCCTTCATGCCCTACTCAAAAATGCACCTCTGTACACCTTTACAAAGTCCCTGAATCAGTTCGAAGGAAGGTAATTTTTGTTTTAAATATTCTAGAGATGGTCCTATGTCTCCTTGAAGCTTACCTCAGTTTTGTGTTGGTGGATTTATTATTTTCAGTTGTTAAATTGGGTTATGTGTACTTATGTTTATGTGTTTTCCCTACTTCCTGCCCTCCTATGTCGTGTTTTCTCTCACTTATTCTCTTCCTACCCACTTAATCCCCACTCTCTCATTGACTCACGTCCCCCTTTCTCTCTCTCTCTCTCTCTCTCTCTTTCTCAGCCTGATGACGTCATTTATACCCGTATTTAATTTTTGCTACCTTGAGACTATTTCTACTCTGGGGAATCCCCTCACATTTCGCAACATCTCTTCCTAATCGATATACTCTTCCTGCCCTCCTGTGTCATGTTTTCTGTACTCGCTGCCCTCCTGTGTCATGTTTTCTCTTCTTCTTGCCCTCCTATGTCATGTTTTCTCTTCTTCCTGCCCTCCTATGTCATGTTTTCTTCCTGCCCTCCTATGTCATGTTTTCTTTTCTTCCTGCCCTCCTATGTATTTTGTCAACTTCCCACCCTCCCATGTGTTTTCTCTACTTCCCGCCCTCCTATGTGTTTTCTCTACTTCCTGTCCTCCGAAGTGTTTTGTCTACTTCCCACCCTCCTATGTGTTTTCTCTACTTCCTGTCCTCCTGTGTGTTTTCTCTACTTCCTGCCCTCCTATGTGTTTTCTCTACTTCCCACCCTCCTATGTGTTTTCTCTACTTCCTGCTCTCCTGTGTGTTTTCTCTACATTACTTCCCACCCTCCTATGTGTTTTCCCTACTTCCCGCCCTCCAGACAATGCTGACCTCAGGAAGATGGCAGACTCAAAGTAAGAGGCCAAATGATAATGGAAATATAGATACATTTTCACTTTTGGCCAAACACAAATATTGTGGATAAGAGAAGGTGTTTCTGATGCCTTTTTATACATTTAATTCAGTTCTGACCCCCATTTCATACAAAAATGTCTTGTTATAAAGTCACTTAAAAAATAAATGTAAAAAATAAATGTTCCCTATTATGGGTGCTGTGCCCTACCAGATTCCCACATCATGATATTGACCCTATTGTCTGTCACTAAACCAAGCCTCGAAAATCCACTTACTGTAGGGAGAGGCTGCTGGTTCAGGTTTGTCAGGCAAGCAAGGATTAAGCATATCTAGTTTGACATGACATCTGTGTATATTTAAGGGTAAAATAGACAGAAAAGTAGACAGAAAGTTATGATGCCTCTGGTGAAAATTATGGCTGAAACAGACTTGAGTTCCATCTAATTACTGGTTCCTGTAGTCTGTATAAAGGATGCTCTCTGTTTTAATTTGTAGGGGGAGGGAAAACTCTTGCTGACTTCAGTCCTTTGGTTCCTTCTTCCATGCATTAAAAAAAAAAAAAAAAACTCAGGTGTTTTGCCTCTGCCCTGTGATGTTTAATGGAAAAGTAAATCAAATAGTCAGAGCCCAAGCTAGAGTCAGACATTTTTACGTATCTTAATAGCTACACGTCAGATTTCATTTCTTCCAACCATTTCCTGCAACTGTCTGGAAGTAATATGCTGGTTTGGACACTTGGTTCAGCTTCCTGTCTGTAGAAAACTTCAGCTGTACCATGGCCAGTCTCAGTGTGGGGATTCCTTATAGAAATATGAAATTGTTTGAATTGATAGATTGTATTAATGTAACGTAGATTATTACTGTATTTAAAATTATTGATTGTGTGTATTGATATTGAGAGGAGCTGGTGGTATGTATGTATGCAGCCTTTATTTATTGTTATTTGAAATGATTGAGTGATTGTATGTACAGTATGTATGTAGTATATGTGTGATTGATTATACTGTATGTACCGGAATGTAGCCAGTGCGTATATATGCTTCTTAATTTACTTTTTTTGCCCTAAGGTTCCTTTCATGGGAACCCAACAGCTTCCAAGAAATTAGCCAAGACCCAGGAGTGCTGCCAAATATTTCTCAGTGAGGTTTTTTTTATTAGTAATCTTTGCCGAGTGAAGTTTGCAAAGTGGATTAATACTTTGGTCCGTGTTCTTGACGGTTGAGGAAGCTCCCAGATACCTCTTCCTAAGTGATTTGTTTATTACACCTTACTGCCCTAATCTATGTTATATAAATCCTTCTAACATCACCATACTCTGCATAAATAATGTCCAAAATGATATTAACCAGCCATATCCAAAAATAAATCTTTAAGGAGGTGTTAGGAGCTTCTTTACACCCATGTTTTTTTTTTAGGTTAAGGAAGCTCCCTTACATCTTTTCCTAAGTGATTTATTTTGCTTTTTACACCTTACTGCCCTCTTCTGTGTTATATAAATCCTTCTAACATCACCATACCTACATAAATAATGTCCAAAAGGATGTTAACCAGCCATATCTAAAAATAAATAGCTAAGGAAGAGGTGCTGGGAGCCTCCTTACCCGGTGAGTAGATAAACTATGGGCAGTTTTGTATTGGCATGTTGGGTGCTTTGTTTAATTATTATTATTATTTTTTTTAATTGGTACAAATATGACTAATTTTACATTTCTATAAATTTTCTTACATATTTATTTAATGGATTTTATTTTATTTTTTTGCTGGAAGAAAAAACTGCTAATGTTTAGTTTGTGTCGTGGCATGAGGATGGGTCATTTTATATTTACATAGCTACATTTATTTACCCATTTACAGCTTTTATATTTACATACATTTATTTACCTATTTACAGCATTTATTTGTATTTTATGTGGAATGCAGTAATTCTTCTAACATAGAGGAATTACCTGTACTTACCACATTTTTTCACTGTGTCTTCTCTCCACTCTTCCAATTTCTTCCATCTTTCCTGTCACTTTTTATTTCTCTTCTGTTCTTTTCAGGTGACTTTACATTGAGTGATAAGCCTAGTGATTTCCTGTAAGCCAGGAAACCATTTACAGTGCTGGATGGTAACCACATACCTAACCCATACATGTTCACTACGTGTTAATACATGGGTTGGTAGAGGGTTAATACCCCTCCCCATAAAACAGCTAACTCAAAAACAAACAACCACCCTTACCAGATTATGGCGTCTGGCTATAGATTGATAGACAGACAGACTTGTCACTGTAATACTGGTCATTAACATACAACTTTCACATTGCACACTGTTGTATACTGTACTGCTAATTGGTCAGGATAGGCTATGCAGCAAAGACAGGGTTTAAACAGGTCACACTAGCATTCTCTCTCAGGTGTCACAGTAATTCTTTAACAGCTAATGAACTGTAGCTATACATAAATACAAACCCATACAAACAAATACATCAATACAGACTCATACAGCCAGTCACATCAAATAGACTTTTATTCTAGTCTGCAGCTTCTACTTTCGTATTTAATGTTTGAGATAATTATTTTGTGCTGGAACACAAGCCTCACTTGAATCAGTTTTCAAGCAACATTATAGTTTTTTTTAGAAATATGTGTAAAGGAGTTTGAAATTGCTGTACTTTATTTTGATGTTATGAGGCTTTGTTTCAGGGATGCTTTGTTTAATCTGATATTTGTGTTAGTTTTTGATAAAATTATGCAGAAATCTACTGTGTTTGACAGTTTTTCTTTCTTTCTTCCTCTCTTTTTTTGTTTCTTTCTTCCTTTCTTTCTCTTTTTATTTCAAACACCTCGTTTGGTGCCATTCTTTTATTTCCTCACCAGTTTTCTTCAGGCTGATGTGGTATAGTTGCTCCACTATTCTTGGACAATTACCTCCAGACATACTGTTTTCTTCTGAATGAATTTGTGGAGATTTTTTCTTTAAGTTGTTTTATGTCGAATTTTTTTTTTTTAAAGGCCCCCCTTTGTATGGATTAGCAGGGTCAAGGGTAAAATCATATGTTTGGGAATCTTATGTTTTTTTATGTTCATGAATCACCACGACAATTAGCACAGAACTATTATAGCTGTGTGGAGGCCATCTTGCATTGCCTTGGGAATGTTGCTGATATTTAATTATTAAAGAAACTTATATGAATGATGTGATCCTGTACAAAGCAGCCCTCTCTGTGGTTTCAGGTAAAAATGGCAAGCGTAAAGCGTAAGTGGCAGATCTTTCCTGGCCGCAACAAGTTCTGCTGTGACGGGCGACTAATGATGGCACAGCAGACTGGCATCTTTTATTTCACTGTTGGACTCATTGTTGTCACCAGTGTCCTCTTCTTCGTCTTTGAGTGAGTACCGCATAGGACCAGAGCCAGAGGGTTTGTGGCTGCTGGGGGAAGGGGAAGCAGTTCTACCATACAAGGCCATATTTAGGGAATTTTTGGTTGCAGGGGATGGGGAGTATCATATCTAGGATTTTGGGGATTACTGTATCTGGAGATCTCCCCCGCCTCCTCCCAAGTAACATAATATACAAATATGTACTGCGTGTTTGTAAAGTAAATACATACATCGCAGCACATTCATGTACTGTATATATATATATATGTACCGTAGGCGCGGAAAGTATTGACGCTAAAGGGCCGACGTCATTCTTTTTCGCGTTAAGTGAAGTAGGGTCAATACTACCCTCCCCTGTGATGCAAAATGAGCTGACGCTTTTTCAACGGGAGCTGGCAACCCTGCTTGATAGGTTTGGCACCACAGGAGCAGGCTCAGTAATGTTTGGGCAGCCACAGGAGGAGGATTGTCTCTGTGTGTGATGCACCACGAGGGCATGTTTTGACTCAAATAACACAGTTATAGGTTACCTACCACATTCTCATCATGCCTAAGTAACCACAAGCAAGGACAAACGTTTGGAAGTGATTACTTTATACAAAGCTGGCCACAAACTCCCATTTATTGCAAATCAGATGGTGTTAGACTGAGGACAGTGCAGAGACTGGTGAAGC